>CAKNYM010033173.1:0-12093 GCA_932195095.1 Andricus curvator
ATTAACGCAATTTAGAATAATTACAAGGTTATACTTAATAAGCTACAAATTGCATCAAATGGCGATGTACCGTGTTGACTGCTTTATAACCTTAACATAAAGAATTGACGGTTCAGATGTCGGACTCCACCGAGATATCCTCGCGAAGGGAGGCATCCATTCTAGCCAGATCTTTGGGGCTGAGGAGGTACCTGGATGTTAATCTTCATCCTTGTCCTGAAATTGCCATTATTCCACAGGGGTTGAATTTTTTACGCAGTTGGTCTCAATTTCGCTTCCACCTCTTCGTCTGCGGCTTGTTCATGCAGCGGTTGAGCAAGCCCTCTGCGTTCATATCCAGTTTTCGAGAGGTAGGCAGGTTGATGTCGCAAAGACTGTTGCGAAATGTCGTGCAGCTCTGGGTGTTTCTGGCACCACAGTGTGTGTATACGGGCCATGAAGCCTTCATAAAAAGAGATAATGCTCGCATCGTAGCCGTCCAGCAAAGTCATTCTTGAGTTGATTCGTCCACACTATGTGAGCGTTTTGCCGGATCGTCGGCGTCTCTTCATCGAAATTATTTCTAGCACCTTAAACTCTAGGGTGATCGGCACTGTTTGTCGTCCCACTGTCGGGTGCTCTGCGCGTTCAGATGTTTTGAACGGCATCTATACATTTTTTGTGGTGTCATTGTTGTTTTCACGAGCAACCAGGAAGAAAGTTCATCCATCCTTGTAGAGCCCCATGCAAGGATAAGGCTGCATACTTTACGAGATCGCCCGGTATCACAGAGTCACTGTTTAGGACACCTCACCCAGGAACTATTCAGCTTTCGACACGGTTGTCACGCCTCCGCTTGGGAGTTTATTCCTTCAGGACCACCCTTGGACAATTGTCCGCGACTGCTTATTATATATTGTAACCATATTGAATAGAAACCCTTGGTACAGGAACTATCTATCGGCAACCCGAGGACGCGTTCTGTTGCTTTGTCATAGGCCCAAGAAAAAGGGTTAAACAACCACCGCAGGGTCCCACTGGGAGCTACTGCCATTTACAAATAGCACCGACTCCCAGTAAACCAGCGGTAAATTACACCTATGGCCACGTATCACGACCGTGAGATGGGTGGTCACAGGGCACGATAAAATCACAATGACAGGCCGGCGAAACCCTTTATTGTCTTGAGGACACGAAGCGACCCAATGATGACAGCTTCTGCATCCATTATGCAAGTCTTGCAGCACGATGTCAGGCCTCGACTGTGCAACGGATACTGCTGTCCAAATATCGTAGTTCCAGAAAATTCGGCACTTCACGTTTTGAACAATTGAATCTATCTTCCTCGGAGCGCTCGACAGGGCAGGGTCGCGGCCAACACAGTAAGAGCGACAAATAAGGTAACAGAAGTATGCAATGGAGACTGCCGAATTATGTCTGTAGAGTTACGTCGTTCCCGCGTGGGAACACCCGAATAGTATGTGTTCTAGGTACTCATCGTGTGTATTACACGCTCTGCACCTATCGCTGGGAACTTCTTGACATAAAATGCGGTCACGGTATACTAAAGTGAAAATGGCATCATCCTTTCATGCGAAAATGAAACCCGACTGTACCTGAATTAAGCCCTGATGATCTGAGGAAAGAAAAAGTTTGTTCCTTCGACAAGGACTTTTTTCTATATTTTCTGTGAAATTTTCCGTGCATTTTCTTGTTGAGTATCTTTTGGCGGAATTTTTCAGCTTCTGCTTTCTTTACTTTGGCTTTCAGAAGTGGAGCATCTAGATGGAGTAATGCACTTTCCTCACTCCTAAATTTAAAATTCAGGCCAAGGGTCTTGGCTGCCAGCTCCGCGGCTTCGTAAATGAACGCTCGTTTGCCAATCATCTCGTGTTTCCTGACCATTTTTAGGAGAGAATCTCTGCCATTTGCAACGTTATAAGCTGCACTTAGAACAATTCGGTTTTGAAGACAATGAAGATTCAGGAGTCAGCAAGCCTTTATGCATAAGCATGATGGTAAGTGTAGCGATATTAAGGGTCGCAAGCTCGTTCTTCGTCCATTGAGACACCCCAAACGAGTAGAGTGGAAGTGGGATGGCAAGCATGTTAGTTGCAGATACCTTGTACAACACCGACAGATTTGAAGACCGTATCTGCGAAAGAAGATGCTTGTATCTGCTTCCGAGAGACTCCCTCACTTAAGTTATATCCTCAATGCGGACCTGAGGCACACCTAGGTATAAATATGGTAGGTGTCTTCAGTGTCAATATTTCTAATAACACTAATATTCACGAGCTCAGGGTCGCCGGGAACGCCAGTAATTCGTCCTTGCTTCAGATCAATCATGGCACACTTGACCAATACAAAGTCCATACCAATCTCCCCTGTGTACCCATCGACGATATTTAAAGCACTATGAAGTTGCTTTGAACTGAAAGCATAGATCTTCAGGTCATCCATATAAAATACATTAGTCATCAAAAAGCACACTAAGTCATCAAGTAAAACTCAGCTAGGAGGTGGAAAAACACCACACCAGGCCAGCCACAGGTCGGTCCCACTAATTTCAAGTGACCTCTCAAAACAAATCTTCTGTTACCACTTAATGTTATAAGTTAATTAATAATTTTTTTTCCTTATCGTTTTCCTACTTGAATACACCTGTGTGTCATGGTGTATGGAACCCGAGATTAGGTTTTTAACTAGTTTAGTAGTTGTTTTTCTATAGCATTCAGTAGAAAAACATATCATTTGCGGAAAATATATTATACGAAATGTGAAATAAAATTAACGCTTTTCCTCTTCATTAGACGCAGGCATCTTTTGATGGTTAAGGACTGTCAAAAGCGTTGATGCAGTTATGCTCTAGGGGCGTAACTGTTGAAAGATTATATCGCAAGTCTCTGGAAAAAAGTTTTTTTATAAGCCTGGGCAAAAATCGAAACCTTGGCATCTCCAAGAGCGCCGATGATCCAGACGATTAGCTTAACAGAATATTCCGGGTGTAACCGTCGCAACTCCCTTATAAGGTCTTTATACCTCTTTTTCTTTTCTTTCTCCTTGGCTATGACGTTTTTCTCAGCTGGTGCCGGAAATTCGATAACGAACATGGTTCGTTTCTCGAATTCAAGAAGAACTATGTAAGGCTCGAGTGCGCAACAGGCGCTAATGCCGTAAGAGTGATAGAGATGGTAATAAAGCACCCTTAGTGTCGCATTGTGTCTTTGGATATAGGTCGTGCCCGCATGAGTTGGACAACTAGATAGTATGTGTCCTAGATGCTCAGGGTGTGCATGACACCCTCTGCAGCTATGTCTGGGCTCAAAATATGGCGACGGTATGCTAGAGTGGAAACGAAACCATCTTGACATGCTTAAATGAAACCCTTCATGCCCGACTTCAATCCGGGTGATTGAAGGACAGCAAACGTTATCTTATACGACATCGACTGATCCTCCACATTTTTGCAGAAGATGCCGTGCATCCTCTTGTCGAGGGGCTGTTCGTGGAAGTTTTTCTCCTGTGCTTTCTTAATTCTGGCCTTCAGGAGTAAGTACTCGAGATGGATAAGATTTGATGCATTTTGCACACCCCTGATATTGAAGTCAAGGCCGAGCGTTTCAGCAGCCTCCTCCGCTGCTTTGTACAGAAAATACCCTTTGCCCACTTCTTCGTGTTTCCTGACCATTTTAAGAAGAGGGTTTTGTCCATTTGCGACTATATATGCTGTGCTCTACCCAGAACAATCCTGTTGTGAAGACATCCAAGATTCAGTATTCCGCGACCACATTGAAGGCGTGAGATGTAGAGTCACGGAACAGAAGACTTAAGGTGCATGCTTTTGTTCATGTGCATAACCTTTCGGGACCCGATATCGAGGGATCTGAGCTCGTCCTTTGTCCATGGAACCACTCCAAATGAATAGAGTACTACTGGGACGGCAAGCATGTTCGTCGCAGATATTTTGTTCCTCGCCGACAGTTCGGAAGACCATATCCGTCGGATGAGACGTTTGTATCTGTATCGGAGTGTATCCTTTATAGATATCATGTCCTGAATGCGGCTTTGTGGCACGCCCAGGTATTTATTAGGTTTTCCTTAATTTAAATAAACCTTGGTGCATTCCTGTAACCCGAACTCCATTCCAATCCCTTGAGTGTACTCTTTGACATTTCTAGAGCTAGATGTAGTTTCTCTTTATTTTTAGCATAGTGATCACACGATGTTTTCCAGAAGAGTGATACCAGGTTTTTTCCCCTATTGGATGGTTATTTAATTTAAATATTAATCCGATGGGAAAAGGAATCTGTTCCCTTTTTCCGGATTTTCCGTTCCGACAATGTTTTGCCTTTTCAAACGATTCGCCCCAGCGACACTGGTACCTTGCCCCCTCCACGCGCGGCGCTACGAGCGCGCCAGAGGAGCGAGGCCCCTTCGGTCGGGAGCTTGAAATCCCGCGCGATCTCGTCAGAAGAGGTCCTCCCGCCGCCTGGCGAAGATCTCCATCGATAGGTAACGCTGATAGGATGCTGCGTCTTTGCAGACACATCTATCGATGAGCAGGTTCTCCTGATATTCTGCTATGCCTTCCTTTGAGCCGCGTTGTTCATACATCTCCCGCCACACAGGGCCAATTGCCCGAACAATCTTATCATTTAGGATAGCTGTAAATATCTTATACAGTGTGTTCAGACAAGTTATTGGCTTGTAATTCTTAGTATCAGCCAAGTTGCCCGTCTTCGGCAGAAGCACTGTGCGTCCTTCCACCAACCAGTCCGGAGTAGGCTCTTCCGACTTCAGATATGGGGTGAAGATGCGGGCTAGATGTTTTATGGGTTGAAAGAAACTTCTTCCACCAGAAGGTCTTGACGCCAACTCGTCCCGGAGCGGAATAGTTCTTCATGCCTCTCAATATGTTTTTCACCTCCTCGATAGTGATAGGTGAGCATTCCTCCTCAGGTGTTATAAGGGCACTGCACAGCTCCTTAAAGCTATTTATATACTTTGAGTTTTCTTTCAGTGGATGCTGGACTTCGTAGACTTCTCTCCAAAATGCCTCGACCTCCTTTCATGTGGGCGGGTGGACGACAGTAACTGGAGCGTCTTGGAAGAGTCGAGATGGGTCAGACAAAAGCTGTTGATTTTCTCTGACCCACCTCTCTCTCCGCTCTAGACTTCTCCACGTGTTAGATAGTACTCGTACTCTGTCAACAATATGCTGCCTGATGGTCAGTAGTTTGACTTGTTGAGTGTATGATGACGGATCTGCAGTTCGCGCGCGAAATGTCGAACCTTGGCAGTCAAAGTCCTGCCAGATTTTATGTAGTCAATCACACCGTTGGTTTTGTTTTACGGTTTGCATCTGCCAAAACTCTCGCTGCATTAGATACACTACAATTGATAGTCAAGAGGTCGGATTCTTCGAAAAAATCTCCACGGAGCTCGTCATCCAGTTCAGCCAGATCTTTGGGCTTGAGAGAAACCTGAATGTTGATGTTTCTCCGGGTCCCGAAGCATCGCTCTTCCTCTATTGGATGCCTGCTCGCGGTTTGTCTCAGTGTCGCCTCTCTTTCTCTGTTGCCGTCTTGTTCTGGCTGCGATTGAGTAGGCCCGCCACTTATATAACCCCTTTTCCGGAGTTTCTCGGCACGGTTTCGCAGACGTTTCTGCGAAAAATGCGAGAGCTCTGGGTGTTTCTTGCACCGCAGAGTATGCAGTCGCTCCATGTAACCTTTTCGTTCAGGGGCCATACTGGTATCACAGCACTCCAGCAGGTTGTCCCTGAGTCGATCTGTCCACTTAAACGTAATGAGATTCTGCCGGTCAATAGCATGGACTCCGTCTTGATTGGCTTCCCAACTATAGGATAGTCGGCATTGTTGTCCGACTCGTTGTCGGAAGCCCTGCGTGTTCGATTGTTTTGAACCGCACTTACTACAACTATGTTTGGTGTTATCATTGCTGTTCCCACTACTGCGAGACATCGCCCGGTATCCCAGAGTAACCGTTTGAGACACCTCACTTAGGTGTCATTCAGCTTTCGGCAAGGTTGTTATGCCTCCGCTTAGGGATTATTCCTTCGGGACCATCCCAGGACAATTGTCCGCGACTGCTTATTGATTATTCTAACCATATTCAGCAGAAAACTTTGGTACAGGGACCCTCTATCCGCAACCCAGGGACGCATTCGGTGGCTTTGTCATAGGCCCTTCGCTTCGGTTCGATTCCCAAGGAATCAAATTCGAAACCGAACCTATATATATATATATTTTGTTTTGCATAAAATATTTTTCAAATAAATACTGAATTATTCATATTGAAAAAGTAAAAGTGAAAAAAATATTGTTGTCATGAATTACATTACTGCATATATATTCATTTATTTGACAATGTACAGGACACCTATATGCATTTTTAGGGCGCCCTCTAATATATTGATTTCTCAAATGTACGAACTTTCGATAGCGCCTATACGTTCCTTGAGGGAGTTCCCGGATCAATTTATTTATTTAGAAAGTATGAACTTTTGAGGTCGCCTAATATATTTATAAGGACCTTCATATAATGCATGCATAGGCTTCCTCGAAAAACAATATTTGTTCAAAAAAATGAATCCATTTTAGTTTACAATTATGAAAGTGGGCAACTAATTGAATTAATTGACAAATTTCTACTAATTATTAGCTGTATCTTATTATTTAATTTAGCAATGGTTAAATTTACACTCAATTTTTATATAAAAATGAGTACTTATTAGTCTACTGCTCTAAGGCGAAAAAATGTAAGAAAGTGCTGAACATGTGATTCCTGCAATCAAATATATATGTGTGACTCATACATACATTTTCGTTATGCCCCTTACGCTGTCCGGCATCGGTAAGGGCTGGTACATTTTTTTATAATTTATAGAGAATCGAGTTGGCTTCCGTTCATCTCCCGACAATTTTTATGTGAGATGTACAAAAATACGAACATATTTAGAAAAACTAAAATGTACCATTTTTCCGGGAAAAATTGATAAAAGGGCCAACTTTGTAACCTATATCAGGAACTGCGACAGCTAGGACACTTAATTTATTTTAGTTTCTTTAATTCTTGTTGACCCTACTCAACTTGATTGAGTGAAGATCTAAAATAAGTTTATAATTCATAAATTTTTACTATTCCTAATAAGGTTTGTAATTGTTGGCGGTTTCTTCCTGACGCTATTGTTCCGCGCGATCGCTTTTCTCAGGATCTGTCACTCCAACCCTCTGAACCGATTTTATGTGGCGCAACATTCTTTAAACTGACCTTAGTTACCGATTCAAGTTCCGACCCTTATCTCTCGGTCTGTTTTTGACTCTCAATGGGAGAGGTAATGAAAAAGCCAAATGCAGAGACAAGTCTCTTTCGTAGCGCGCTCGCGATTTATTGTACAATTCAAAGTCGAAGTTCTTACTCTACTACAAATTGTTTCCAAATTTAAAAAGTGATCCTATCACAGCGCCAAGTATTTTTCTTTTTCGAATTATTGGGAAGAGAAGTGATTTTCCCGACTAGCTCGTCTTCTGGTTCCGAGAACGATCGCGGTCGTAGCTTCCAGAGTCTGCATTGGGCTAAGTTTACCAAACAATTTAAATATTTTTTTGTATATCAAAAGTGACGTATGCGAATTAACCTGCAACCTGGAACTCGGGTCATAGTAGTATTACTTTGTCACGAGACAAACACATTCCCAAGACACATTCTGGAGGACTTGTTGTGATTTTCCTCCCACAAGTGGGACATACTGATGGACAATGAAAGCTTACATTTATTTATAATTTATTTTTTATTTTTTTAAACACCCGAGTTTTTTCCCCCCGGGCATTGTATTTAATGAGGGTGAAAATTCTCGAGGTTGAACACCTTATGTTAATTCTATCTCGGTTTTACTAATTCTATGTGATAAATTCGGATTTTGTGTTTAGAAGTTGATATCCCGCGCTGGGATTGTGTTCTGATGACAGAACTGATACTAATTGCGACTATCTTACTTACTGTAATTGTTTACTCAACTGAGAATGTTCCGAGATTGACTCGCATGACTGTCTTACTGTGATAATTTGCCCTACAGCAAACGCTTTGATATGTGCTTGCAGGCATGAATTTTGTATCATTAAACTCAGACTCGACTGATTGGCTGTGATTCCGAGCAGCCAATGACTGTGACTTTGAGTAGCGTGCACCTGGAAGGCCAGATGAATATAACAGAAAGTATAGCATTCCACATTATAAGGTACAAATAGCAGTGTCCGCTCTGAAGTTGCTAAGAATATTTCTTTTAAATAAATTTTGTCACTCTTGAAATATGAATTTATTTGTCGGAGATGTAGGAAAAATATTCAATAAAAAACTAGCCAAAAAAATACCCAAGAATCGCACGACTGGTGCTGTTAATAATTTATTTGATGTTGTTATTCTTGTTTGAGTGACCTACAAGGTCTCATTGGTAATCAAATGGTTTTCGCCCAATGCTCATTCTCCTTGAAGGTCTCTCTCTGTTCTTTGAGTTTAAGGCGCTTTCCTTTTCATTGGAGTGGGGACTCAGGTAGTGGCGTGAAGCTCCCTTGTTGAGTTTTGGGAGCTTTTCCGGGCTATTCACTTGCTATCAAGGTGTAGGCGAGTGTATACATTATCGGTTGTTGCAACGATTTTAATCAAGTGTGTTTCTTCTAGGCAATTATGGTATTTGATCCCTTCAAGTAAAGTCAGTGTTTTATTCATTTTTTCGATTCCTTGATTAGTGATTTCCCGACTCGATCATCTTCTGGTGTTGTGGGAAGTGACGAGTTGGATGACGTATTGCTTCCGGTCGCGTCGGAATCGATCGTTCGGTGAACAATCGTGGTCGTAGCTTCCGGAGGCTACATCTGTGCCAATTTTCTCAAACAACCCAAAACCTTTTTTGGGTACAGAAGGAGCGTCTTGTTGGATAGGCTCAGGGACCCGCATTTTGGATTATTTCGATAAAAGGTATTTTGAACTTTTCAGTAATAACGGTGATGAATTGTCTTGTTTCCGTTTTCGTCGACTTTACCATGAACAAACGTGATTCCTTCGCTACCCCACGCCAGTCCGTCATTAATTCATTAACAGGTGCTCTCAGGTCGGAAATATGACTTTGTAGCATTCTGAATGTCCTAGAGAACACTAAAGTCCAGATGCACAAATGACTAAATCAGCATTGGAGAAATCTTTGCTATAAATAAGTATTTATCGCAGAGGTTTGCCGTATATAGCAACAAAAACTATACACAAAAGTACCTTAGCATCTTTCATGAAGTTTCTTTTAAAATGTATATGAACAAAAATTTAGATTTCAAGTTAAGAAGATGTTATGCAGAAACCATTTTCATTATTCTAAAGTGTAATTGTGACTTTTTTTAAAAGATTTAAAACTTAAATTAGCTCTCAAACGATGATTATTTTTTATAAGGGTTATTTCGATAAGTATTTAATTTATAGTATTCATTAGGTTGTCCGTTATTTTGGCGATGTAAGCATTTTTTTCATCCCCCCCCCCCCTAAAAACTTTCAACATAAATTTAAAAAAATTCGTGCAAAATGTGAGAAAGATCGGTTCATATTAACATAATACAAAGAACGAAACCTATTTTTTCATAATTTTTTTAATGTATCATCATTGAGTTGGAGCTCTCCTAAGTACACATTTTTCGTTTTATCTACTGGGAGCCTTGTAAATTCGCATTTAACGTTTTGCCAAACACATGTTCACTTATTTTGGGTTGTGTAAATGGTTGCGCAAGATTTATGATTTTATGTTGGACCTATTTATGTTTTCAATAATTGTGTATATCGCCCAAATATTGATCAGAAGTGGGAAGGTGAGACGACCATACAAAAATAGTCGACATTCACGACGTAGACCTAATTATGCGTCAATTTGTTCCGATTTATTATTATCATTTTTATGATGTATTATTATTATTATCAATGAATAATTATTTATCTATTAAACAATTAGTATGATTATTAATTTTTCCGCAATTTTCAGTGATTGTTAGTGTTCAAATTTTTTTTCAAACATCAGCTGACGCACATATGAAACAATTTTCGCTAAGGCTTGTCCAATTCACACTTACTATCATTAAGTAGATACATGGAGAAGTTATCACTATTGAAATAACTGTGGTGTCATTGTGATCCTGGGCCATCACGTGACTATTAAGAAAATTACTATTGTCTTGGTACATTGTCCAATAATTGCAAAATGGTCAACGATTACGACAATACTATTGTTGTAACATCTGAAATAATAATATCTCTAAGTCCAATGGTGTGATAAAGGTTCTCCTACTAAATACGTACATACATCTTTTTGGTACATATCTTCACTAGAGCCTCTTCATAAAATATGAACTACCGACTGGAAACGAAATTTGTACATAAAAAAGGTTACTCGTGTTTCTAGCTTTAAAAGAAGGTGCTAAATCTCTAGAAATTGCCGGAAAAAGTCATAATAATACTATTTTTTTATTAGATAAATAATTATTCATTTATCATAATAATAAATAATGAAAATGATAACAATTAATCGGAAGAATTGACGCACAATTCGATCTACGTCGTGATTGTCGACGATTTTTGTATGATAGTCTCACCTTTCCCAACGTTTGATCAAGATTTGGGCCATATACACAATTTTTATAAATTATATCGCGCAATAATTTACACAATACAAACTTCGTGAACATGTGTTTGGCAAAAAGTTAAATGCGAAATTACAAGGCTCCCAGTAGAAAAAACGAAAACTGTGTACTTTGGAGAGCTCAAACTCAATGATAATACATTCAAAAAATTTGGAAAAAATCAGGTTCCGTTCTTTGAATTATGTCCTGAAATTCAGCCAAGTTTCATTCATTTATGTCTGCTTTAAGAAAAGTTATGCATATTCGAGTAAAGAGGGCTGAAAAATACGTGTCTTTTTCCATTAAAAATTCCAACAGCTCTGGGGCACGTGCTAATATGAACCGATCTTTCTCACATTTTACACAATTTTTTTCAATTATGTTGAAATTTTTTAGGGGGGGGGGGGGGGGTTGAAAAATGCCGACATTGCCAAAATAACGGACACCATAGTATTTAGGTATATAAAGCGAAAAAAGTCGTCAAATTACACCACAAATTTCTATGATTTCAAACCTTGTCCAAGTAAATTAAAAAGAAAAATAATTAACATTAATTGGTTACAAGTATTTGAAGCAAAGAAAGTTTGTTAAAATTATTAATAACAATTTTTTCAATTATAATAACTTGCTGATGGGAGTGAATGCGTTAAACAGACAATCTTCAATAACCCGTATAATAAATTATGTTATATAATTAGCTACTAGTTTCCAGTTTCAAGCATAATTTCGTGCACCTAAAAATGCTCCTACAACATTAGCTAGTATTAAAAGGCAAAATAATTTTTTCCCTGATGCTTCTCCTACTAAACCTAAGTAACTTTTCAACTTTTTTGTCAATTAAGCTTGTTTCATTCATCAAGCAATTACAAGTATTATAGTCAACATTTTTTAACGATCATTATTTGCAAATTTTCAAACTGGGGAAAGGGTTAGAGGAAATATAGAGAGCCGCAATCTGTTGAATGTCTGTTACAATAGATCAATTTTCTGCTTTAAACTGAAGAATAGTCTTATCTTAATAACACTTCACTTTTAAAAACATTATTTTTATGTAAAATCTTATGTTTTTACATGAAAACATTTTTTTTTATTGAAAAATGATTTTTTGCCATAATTGTAAAACTAAATAATGAAATTATTAAAGGGAAAGAGTATATGTATCAGAGATATTTTGATGTTGGTGAAGGCAGAAAAGTAGTATAGCTATGACAGTTCTGTGACACTTTGGTCGGTAAAACAGTGACCGGTAATTTACCGACAGGCGCTAATGGTTAGCTTCGGTGCTAAACTACCGACAGTCGTTTCCATATCCATAACCGATAGTGGTGTTCTCTACCATACCGGCAGAGTGAGACACAGGCAATGGAGCCACAGTAGTCGGTAAGACATCAACGCGCAAAGTTTCACTTTACCTACAGTCGTTTCCGAACAGACGGTC
>CAKNYM010033177.1:0-19461 GCA_932195095.1 Andricus curvator
CACGCTGATTACATTCATATCGATACGAAGGGAAAATACAAAACTGTATATAAAAAAATAAATCGAGGTACAAGATAAAGTTATGCACGCAACTAATGTCGCTGGATAAGAATAAAATAAATCGAAGATTAAGGTAGAATGCTTTGTGGCATCCATTAATAGAAAATATGAAACTGTGCAATAAAAGGAATAAATGGGAATATGATATAAAATATTATAAGTAACGAATGTTGCCATATAAAATAAACCAAATATCAAGGTAGAATGCTGTACGGAACCTCTTTTCGCTTTAATTGAGCGTGATGACTTCAATCCTTTCGTTACTTTTGGGAATCTCCTTCCTTCTGTCTTTATTTTTCGAGTTGTTCGGCTTTCTCTCCTTCTCGTCATCCTTCTTGAACTTTAATGGCCATGCCTGGGCCGGAGTCCATTGTTTGTATAGCTCCCACAGTTCCTCTGGCTCGGTGATCGGTCCCCAAGACCGTGCGCTTAGCCCCCCATGGTTGCGATGATTTACTGCCTGCTGGGTAGTTTGGCCATCTTCATTCAGCTTCAAGGTTCGGTGACATCTCACTTGTAGATCTGCCTGGATTTGTTTCCACTTTTTCAAATCCTTGATTTTGGCAGCCGGTCCGTTTTCCTTGCCACTGGTTGTGAGAGGCCTCTTCTTGGGTCGTAAATTCTTGTCTTTCATCATTTGCTCGACAAGTGCATCCCCTCGAGTTTTCTTAACTGTATACATCCCGCATCGTGGCTTGGCTCTGCTTTTCTCTTCTATTATCCTTTTCAGGCCTCGTTCTGCTGCATTCTCAGTATTTGGCGTTGGAGGTGGCTTCATTACTTCTGGTTTTTCCTGGATATTGAGATCAATTATGCATAGTGCATTGATTCTCAACTCTTGTAGGAGCTCAGCAGCAATGTCATGATCATTCCTTAAATTCTCTATGGAATTTTGTATGCCACTAGTCGATGGTTGTGGTAGTTCTAGATGGGCTGTGCTCGTTGATGGCTGTGGCGATCCCTTAATTTCCATATTCGTTGAAGGTTGTGGCGATCGTACACACGCTGCGCTTGTGGATGGTCGTGGCGATCCCACACAAACAGCACTTGTTGATGGTAGCGACAATTCCACATCTGCTGCATTTGTTGAAGGTCGTGGCGATCCCTTAATTTCCATACTCGTTGAAGGTTGTGGCGATCATACACACGCTGCGCTTGTGGATGGTCGTGGCGATCCCACACAAACAGCACTTGTTGATGGTAGCGACAATTCCATATCTGCTGCATTTGTTGAAGGTCGTGGCGATCCCACACATGCACCACTTGTTGAAGGTAGTGGTATTTCCTCAAGTGCCATGGATGTTGATGGTCGTGGAGAAATACTGCGAACTGGAGGATCATTGTCTGTGGTTCCCACCCCCTGCTCTCTTTTTCGGATTCCGAGTTTCAGCCTGTTCACTTCCGTCACACGTGTATTCCTTGGTCTAATCGCATCTCTGTTAATATTAGAAATCTCCCGTGCTGAGGCGACGATCGTCCGATGGTTGTGAGTAAAACTGGTGATGGAATTTCCAGTCTCGTCCTCCATATTGCATTGGATAGCCATGTCAATGTGGGTATCCACAGTGTCAATTTGGGTGGTAGCGTCTGGCATCTTCGGTGATTTCTTCAAAACTGACCCTCCTCAAGTTTGGCCCTTTTCTCGAGCCTCTGAGTTTCCGCATTTTCCTTCTCCCCTCCACTATTTTCTTCTCGATGGTACTTCCTCAGGTCCTTCGCATGGTACTGTCCCCTCTCTCTGCCATTTTCTGTTCCCTGTAGAATGTATAAATTCGTAGCAATTTGTTTCTTCACTCTGTACGGGCCTTCGTACAGAGATAGAAATTTTGCCATTGTGCCGGTCGTTGCGTGTGACACATTACAGGCTTTCGCAAGTACCCATTCTCCCTCGGCGAATGTGATACCTTTCTTGTTCCTGTTGATTCGTGCTAATTGTTTTTCGCGCTTCGTCTTTATTCTGTCGCGCAGCATGATGATTTGTTCCCGCCGGTCTGGCATCGGTTGAGGTGGCGTAGGGGGTAGCAGGTGCGTCCACCATCTCTTGGGTTTCCTTCCCCACAGGGCCTCATAGGGCGTGATTTCTGTCGTCTCATGATATGATTCGTTTAGAATAGTTTCGATGTTTTCCAACTCGGCGAACCACGATCCATGTTTATCCCTTGGTAGGAGTGTTCTAAAGAGTCTTGCGAGCTCTCTATTTACTCTTTCCACCATGTTGGCCTGTGGGTGGCGAATTGATGTGAGTATCATTTTGATTCCTCTCTCGTCTAATGCCGATCTCCACTTCTGACTGGTGAACTGTGTTCCCCTATCAGAAAGTACTTTTTGTGGCTTACCAATCAGTGTCGTGAACTCGTCCATTTTCTTCACAGCTATCTCGCTTGTTGCTTTTCGTATGGGATAGAGTTTCGTGAACTTGGAGAACGTATCTATCATCACGAGCAGATATTCATACCCAAATTTCGTTTTTGTTAAAGGCCCGAAGAAGTCAATGGATATGAGTTCCAACGGTTCCTGAGATAACACTGGTTCTTGAAGCGCTTGCGATGCTTGTGTCGAAATTTTATTTCGTTGGCACGAGTCACATGTGGCGATAACTTGTCGAGTCATTTTTGCCATGCGTGGGGCATAAAATGATTCTCTAAGGATGCGGTATGTTTTTTCTGCTCCTGGATGCCCATAGGAGGCGTGACATTCCCATATGAGAGTCTTCATTAGTCTTTTCGGCACGTAAGTACGATAGAAAGTTCCATCTGTGTGATAAAGTACTTCGTTCAGTATTTTGAAGCGTTTTTTTTCGTTTTGATTTTTCAGCTGAATTTTCGCGAGATCCTGAATTTTCTTGTCATTTCGTTGTTGTTGTGGTATTTCGCGAATTTTTTGTTCTACATCAGGTGTCCATTCGTAATTCAGAGCGTTTATTACTACTCGGATTTCTCCACGATTTTTTTTGTAGTTTTCTTCGTCTTGTAGTCGGCTTAAAATGTCGGCCATGACATTTTCTTTCCCAGGGAGATGTTCAATTTTTATGTTGTAATCCTGAATCGCGAGAATCCATCGTGTAAGTCGCGCGTTGACGAATTTGCATGTCTTTAGAAATGTTAAGGCGAGGTGGTCGGTTCGATTTATGACTTCGGCACCGTGCAGGTAGGTGCGAAATTTCTGCAGCGACCACACGATTGCCAGGAGTTCCTTTTCAGTGGTGAAGTAAGTCAATTCCGGTCCTTTAAGGGTTCGACTTGCGAGCGTGATAATTTCCTTTTCGTTTTTGTCATTAAGTTGGTATAGAACGGCGCCTAAAGCGTAATTGCTTGCGTCAGTCTCTAAATAATAGCTTTTTCTTGGATCGGGAAAGTAGAGCATTATCGATGTGCTGAAAAGTTGCTTTACTTTTTCAAAGCTCTCTTGGGCTTCGCGCTCCCATTTCCAAGGTACACCCTTTTTTATTAATTTAAGAAGCGGCACAGTTTCTTCAGCATGCTTGTCGCTGAATTTGGAATAGAAAGTTATTAGCCCCAAGAATCCTCTCAACTGCTTCACGTTTTTCGGTACTGGAAAATCTTGAATACAGCTGATCTTGTCCGGATCCGGTTTGATTCCTTCTGTCGTCATGATGAACCCCAGGAACTTTGTCTCTTTTTTAAAAAAATTGGATTTATCAAGATTCAAAGTTAGATTATTTTCGGCTAATCTGTCTAGTATCTCATTCAAGTGTTCAAAGTGTTGCTTATTATTTTCTGAGGTAATTAGAGTGTCATCTACGAAGGTGATTATGTGTTCACCCACCCCCTGTAGTGCTTGGTCTAATCCTCGTACGAGGGCTGCGGTGCTTGTCTTGAGTCCAAACGGGACTACTCGGAACTGGTAGCTCCTCCCCCGGTATTGAAAAGCTGTGTATTGTCTTGAGTTGGGGTGTAGTGGCACTTGCCAGAAGCTACTGGTCATGTCGAGATTTGACATTACCTTCATACCTCGACATTTCTGAAATAACACCTCGGCTGGCTCTGGACACTCCCAATCTTCGATTAAAATCTCATTCAGCCTCCTCGCATCCAAGCATAGTCTAATTGATCCATCCTTTTTAATTACCGGCACGACTGGGTTGATATATGGGCTATTCGAACGTTGTATAATCCCCATATTTAACATCCTTTGTACCTCAGCGTCCACCTTCTCTCTATGTGCCATAGGGATCGGATAGCTGCGGCCGACGAAAGGCTGTCCTTCCCTAACCTTCAGCTCGTGCTGATACTTCGTAAGCAATCCAGGCTCTCTTCGAAATACTTGGCGATGGTTCCATATTATCTGCCCGAGTTCGGATTTTTCTTCTTCGTTTAAGTCCTGGCTCTCATTTATTTTATTTCTTATTTCTTCCCACGTGTTTTCTGGAGATAATTCTTCCTTTGAAGTTTCACTGCAGTCTTTAACTTGCTCCTGGTGGATTTCTCCTTCCATCGTGGTTTCTATGGTGTTGAGATTATTGTGTGTCATTTTTGTCTCGTCCTGTATTATGCGTATTGCTGGCTGTCCGTCCAAATATGGGAAAGTCAGTGTCTTGGTATCGAGATTGATGTTTGCTCGATACTCGTCTAGCACATCGATTCCTATTATACAGGTACGAGAGAGGCGCGGGACGATGAGAAAAGCCACTTGAATTGTTGTGTCTGGTAGTTGTACGTCGGCGTATATTTGCTTGCTGAGGCGTACTGCTTTGCCCCCCACTGGCCCGGCGACGGCGATACCTGCCAGCGGCAAGCTCGGACAGTGGCGAAATCGCTCGAGATTACCATTCAGAAACTCTTCTGAGATGCAGGTAATCTCGGCTCCTGTGTCGATTAGTGCCTTCGTAACTATTCCGGCAATCAGTATATTTGCTGTGTAGCATTTTGACCTAGGCCTGGGAGTTGCACCTTTTTCTTCCTCCATAAGATCCTCACGCGTGTTTGTGAGCATGTTCGCGTAATAAATCATATCTTCTGCCACGTCAATTTTGCTTGAGGCCGATTCTATTGACGTGGCTCCTGCTCGTTTCCCGCGTCATAGATTTCTTCCGAAGGATATACTTCATTTTCTTGTTCCAATTGTGAATCGATTTCAAGGTTTTGTACCTTGAGTGGAGCTTGATTTTGCGGTTGTCTCCATGCATTGTCGTTGTATGGGGGACGTTGCCCCCCTGGATTACCGTTAGGTCGTGTGCCTGTGTAATTATTTGAACGGTTCCCGTTCTGCTGTGGCTGTGACCAGTTTCCATTGTTTCCGGTGTTGTGCGTTCTTGGGTGTGCGTTGCCAGGGTTTCCATTTCGCCAGTTACCATTGTAGTTTGGGTTTGGATCGCGGCCAGCATTGTTTTTATTTCTGGTGTCACTGTACCCAGTATTCGTACCTCCAATTTTGTCGAATTCTTCTAGAAGTTCGATTAACTGTTCACATTGCTTTATTCCTCGTCCTATGATGGCATATTTTATTTCATCATTAAAATGACGTGCCAATTTCCTGATTACTTCTGTTTGCTCGGGCGCAGGTGTTAGATCGCCTACGTGGGCGAATATCTTTGTTGCCTATTCTGCGCGAGATTTGTCTTTTCCTGGTGTAAAATGGCCGAATTCTAACTTTTTCTTAATCTCGTGCTGGGTGTGTTCGTTCCAATATCGTTGTTGGAATTTCATTGCGAATGTCTCGAAGTTTGATACGTCCCTTTTAATCACCAACCACCAATCGGCAGGCAGGCCGGAGAGCGACTTTTCGATCAGGTACTCTGTGTCACACGTACGAGGGCGTACCACCTCCCAATATTGTTTTAATTGGTGCAGGTATCTCATAGGACTTCCTTCTCCGTTAAATTCTGGCAGCACGTACTTGATGTTGGGCTTGACTGACACAGCAGGGCTTCCGTGTTGTGTTGACAAGTTGTCTGTGATTCGCTCCGCAACTCGAGCGTGGGCGGTCTCTAACCTGTTGAGTTGGGCCTGCATGCGCAGCTCTCTTTCTTCCATAGTTTGGGTCACATTTGCGGTGGCCTCCAATGAGCGGCTGATGCTGGTTTCTAACGCCTGCAATTTCACTTGCATGGCATTCTCTCGTTCTGTCATTTGTTGTTCAAGTAGCCGTTTCTCCTCCCCAACGATTCTCTGGGTCCTCCTCTCCAACTCCTCCAATCTTTGGTTAATGAGTGTCCATATTTGTTCCGTAAGTGGTTCCATGGGTTGTTGGGAGGTGCTGGGCGAATCTTTCCTATTCTCCTGGGTGACGTTGCGGATTGTACCGTCCAAATCCTCCTGTGTATCACTTCCGCTGGGGGATTTTCTCATCACCCTGGATGAGCGTAGATTGTTCCTACTCATTTTGGGATTCTGATATCACAAGGGAGATTAAATTCACTGTTAACACCCGCAAGACAATTTCACTTAAATGTTTTTATGAAATTTTCTTATCACTCCCGGTATTGTTTTATATTTACGAATTTCCTCACAGTTTCAACACTCCCACGATCTGGTAATTGTGTATTTACGGTGAAATGTATAGTCCAGTGTTTCACTTCGTAAAATTACACGTTGTTTCCACGTGCGTAATGCGGAGTACCGACCATGGAATGAAAACACTGCTTCACTTTCAAATGTCACTTCTTCGTTGAATTCGTCTCTAACGATGTAATGTTCGCGGAGGAAAATTTTTGTTTCGTATACAACCGTAATGTTTCTTTCACACTCAATGATGAGAATATACTGTTCGTAATAAACACTACTTTCGGCACTAATTTGAGCACTCTTTTTCATTTTAAGTTCAACTGTTTCTTTTAGAAAAAGGTTTTCACACACCGATGTTCGCGTTTACAATCTCATTGTCTTTTCGTTTGTTCAGTAAGCCATTGATCGACTCCTTCTATCCTGCGGCTTTCCTGCTTAATCTTTCGACTTTCTAGATACTCATCAAGTTTAGCCATACCCTGTGGTACATTTTTCTGGCTTGTGGGAGGAGGTAAGAAAACTTTCTTAAAATTTTTGTCGCCACGGAAGAAAGACTCGATTAATTTCTTCTGATCCATTTTTAAACTATATTTAAGAAAAGAATCTCATTTTTTTTCGACTTCTCATGCCCCACGTTGGGCGCCAATTGTAACCGCACGCTTTTTTAAGGGCTGTTAACTAGATAAAGTAAAGTATAATTACTCATACATGCTATAAAATCATAAGTCTAATTATCAGTAAAGAAGGGTTGTCATGAGAGAAAAAATGAGATTCCGATACACAAAACTAAATTTATTCAAGAAAAACCTATTATAGCTAAAATACATAAATTTATTCCTCTTTTCTGCGATTATATCTATAATGCAGCCTACTCTATCCTTAGATTCAACCGAGAAGAAACGCTTCCTTTAATATAATCTCTAGCCTTTGGCATTAATTCAGGAATTACCTGATTTTATAATTAAGTAGAAAAACTCTTTTTGTAAATTTTCATTCCGCATTTAGCGATTTTAATTTTTATATAATGCTTTCAACCTTAAACTTGATTTGATGCACAATGCGATTTGCCTCTTTCTGGCGTGAGATACTATTCGAGTATAAATTCTTCCATAAATGGGACTCCTTAGAGTCTAAGTCTTTATATAAAACAAAATTTCAATTCTTACTTTTAACTTTTTAGCGATTGACATAAATCTCGAAGATTTCAAACAAACCGATTTGGTAAAGTGCGCACTGATTATGGAGCCTCAAGCTCTGGCCTCTGGGGTCGTAAATATCTTTGTTTACAGGTGCTTCGCTGGCACAAAATTAGGGTCGCTGCCCTTGAAAATATAAAATCCCTTTCTAAATGGGAGACAATTTCCTCTTTTCGAGGTAACGATTTCTAACGCACTAAGGCCTATCGCTTCATAGAGAAAACGAGAATAAAGAGAAGAGAGAGAGAGAAATCTCTGAGGGATTTACAGCGGTAAAGTTTCCTTTCAATAAGGACTTTCCGTACCGTTGGTTCCACGAAAAGGACGCTTTATTCTAGGAAGTCGATTACAGCCTTTCTGAACCAGGTTAGAAGGACTAGCAATCAGTCTGCTTCTAAGGCTCTAATCGTGCTTACTAGAAATCTTAATTTTGCCAAATGCCACTTCCTGGACTAGGGTACGAGAAACTCGCTCTACTCGTCAGCAGTTCATTTGGTAAAATTGATTTTAAAATAAAGCGCATATAAACTTTTAAATACCCGGAAAAGTAACCCTCAAAAATCTCCTCACAGCTGAGATTGCTTGAATAACTCACACAAGGACCCAAACTTCTAAAGAATGTTGAGAGAGTCTAAACGCTCTCACCATTAGAAAGAGAGAGTATGGGACTGACAAGAGAAAGAGGGATCTCAAGCCTTTCCCGAAGTACAGCTCCCCAGTGGTCCTTGCGTTTCGCCCGCAAGCCCCCAACTCCCAGTTCTCTGTTGCGTAAGAGTTTTTATAGCTCGCGAAGGGCCTTCTTCCCACTATTTCTGCTTTACTTCTTTAGTGGGAGGCGTTCGAGTCTGCGCTTTAGATATTCTCCTGAGTGATGCAACTTCTCACGAAGTTCACTCAGAAGAATATCATTTTGCCTGTCTTCAGGAGCTATTATGTAACGCGCAGGTTACAACAAATATATATATATATATATATATATATATATATATATATATATATATACAAACATTTTAGAAATGCAATTAAATATCTCAAAAAATAATTTAAAAGATAAACAAAGTTTGGAAAAAAACTTAAAAATTTTAAAATGAAAAGTAAAGTTCAAGTACCTATCATTATAAATAAAGATAAAGACAACTGTGATTCTAAAGATCCTTGGATAATCAATTTTAGTAATGTTGATATTCCAGACAAAGTTAAAGACATTTTAAGGTTAGGAAATAAATTTAGTTCTTCATTTCGAACAAACAAAAGCAATATAATTTTGGATATTGTTAAAGATATAGAGTCAAATATTGGTTTAATTGGAAATATTGAAGATAGAGATTTATTAAGACACAGAGTAATTAATACAGCACATAATTTTTTACAGAATAATAAAATTACACATGTTGATATAGTCTTAGCACAAAACATTAATAAAACACAAACATTTATCAAAACTAACAAACAATTACTAATAACTCATGCAGATAAAGGTAACATTACAGTAATACTTAAAAAGCAATCTTATAATAAAAAAATGCAAGAATTATTAAATGATACTACAACTTATGAAAAATTAAATGAAAACCCTGAAAAAGAATTAAAAAATAAAACATTCAAATTAGTAAATTCTTGGCGAATTAATGGATATTTAGGTGAAGAATTATTACGCAAAGATATTTTAGTTCATGATACTAACATTCCTAGAATTTATGGATTACCTAAAGTTCATAAACAAAATTGTCCACTTCGACCTGTAGTTTCATTAATAAACTCCCCTACTTATAAAATGGCTAATATGTTTAATAGCATTCTTAAAAAAGCATTAATAATACCAAAATATCAAGTAAAAAATTCTTTTGAATTTAAAAATAACATAATTAATAAAACAATTACATTTGATCATATCATGGTTTCTTTAGATGTATCTTCATTATTTACAAATGTGACAATTGATTTAGTTATCAATAGTATTTTAAGTAGATGGATTTATATAAAAAACTATACAGATTTACCTATTGATAAATTTGAAGAAGGAATAAAATTTTTAATGGAACAAACAGTATTTAAATTTAATAACAATTTTTACAGACAAATATTTGGAACACCTATGGGTTCTCCAATTTCTCCAACATTAGCTGATCTAGTTATGCAAGACTTAGAATCAAATGTCATACAGAATTTAAATTTTTCTTTACACACATATTTTAGATACGTTGATGATACTTTTATTATATCACCGAAAGATAAATTATTTTACGTTATAAATCAATTTAATTCTTATCATCCAAGACTTAAATTTACGCATGAAATTGAAAATAATAATTCTATTTCTTTTTTAAATGTTAAAGTTATAAAAACTGATTCAGGTAAAATTATTACAGAATGGTTTCGTAAAAATACTTATTCTGGTAGATATTTAAATTTTCTATCAAACCATCCAATACAACATAAAATTTCAATAATAAAAAATCTTATTGACACAGCTTTAAAATTATCAGATGAATCATTTCACAGTTCAAATGTTGAATTTATTTAAAAAAATTTATATTTAAATAATTACCCAACAGAATTTGTTCAAACTCATATTAATAATAAAATTAAATCAATTACAGTTTCTTTATCCAACCAAAATAATATAAATATAGTTAGAAATTTAAATTTTAAACCAATAGTATCAATTCCTTATCATGGAAAGTTATCTTTTGAAATTAAAAGAATTTTAAATGATTTTAATATTACAGCAAATTTTATAATTAACTCTAAACTTGATAAATTCATAAAATTAAGAAAAGATATATTAGATAAATTACAACTCACTGATGTAGTATATAAAATTCAATGTTTGAATTGTGAAAAATGTTATGTGGGTCAAACTAGTAGATTACTTGCTACAAGAATAAAAGAACATCATGGTAATTTTAGACAAAATCCTAAAAACCATAAAGTCATAGCAAAACATCAGGTTGAAACTGGACATTTGATTGATTGGGATAATGTTATACACTGTTAGAAAAATCTGTATTAAATTTAATACAAATGTATATGAAGTCATTTGCATACACGGGAATTGAAATTTAATATACATTAAAATATGAATAGCTGTACACTTTATATTAAATTTAATATACATGTCGGTATAGCAGCGTACTTGAAAACTCAAAGTGCTTTTATTTCTTTAAATCTTATCAAATATTCGCAATTGAAGTAATAATCTAGAATTCGTCGATTGAATTGCTTTTTAGGATTAAAGTGCAACGTACAAGTGGAACTCTTTCCAAAAATTGCCCTGAATGATAGAAATTTAATGTGAGTATAGTTGAGTGTAGGTTAGGTCTGTCATTTCTTTACGTAATTGAATTTTTCGACTTATAATCCAATTTTATTTTTGATTAATTGCAAGAAGGTATCATGTTTTATTATTAAGAATCAAAAATTACTGTTAATCTTATTTTGATTTTGTGTAAAATGGAATTATCTGAGCGATTATCATGATTGTATATGAAATTTAATAAACACGTACCTAAATAGGGATTTCATATGCTTGAGATATTAATTTGAATATACTTTGGTATTTTAAATTTAATACTATTTTTAACAGTGTAGTTATACATCATGCACCTAATTTAAAAAAAAATCTTGGACATTATAAATCTTTTTCTATATGGACACATCCAGCATTTCATGAACTGTTTGTTAGTCTTCGGCACATTTTATTATAATAAGTCACCTAAATAAGAACTTATATCGAACGTTACAGAGCAAGATGTTGATGGAAGCAGTTGTTTGGAATTAACTGAAAAGGACTTGGTGGAAATAATGAAGTTGAAATTAGGTCCTACTAAAAAGATTTTAAAAATTATTAAAAACTGTGGAGATATTAGTACAAATGTAAGAGTGAGTATATTAGTTGTCTGCATGAAATTCCTTTAATATTCATTTTCTTCTACAGGAAAATTATATTTTTTCTACAGGAATTCGTCATCGATCCTATAACGGGAGATCTTGACATTCCTCAAGATATAGTAAATCAGATAGGAGTACCTGAATTCTCGCAGCAGGAAACAAAACTTGATGTTAACATTAGGAGAGGCTCCTTGATTAACGCTCCACTAGCAAGCACTTCCGATTCACTTTTTTTGGTAAGTTTTTCATTTTTTTTCACCGGATATGAAAGTATTTTTAAGGTAGCGTAAACTTGTTGACACATTCTTTTTTGTAAATAGAAATAAAAAACCATTCGAGAAACGTTGGAAAATCACAAACAAGGGCGCAATTTAATAGCAGTTATTGAAGGAGAGCGGTACGAAGAAGACGATAGACGTAGCTTGATATGAATTGTTGTCGCCGAGCTTATCGAAAAGTACGACAGTCTGTAAGTAATTATGAGCCTTCAATTGAATCCACTAGTTATCTGAACTTTTATTATCGGAGAGATTCATGGGAAGAATTAGAAAAATTAGCCTCCTTTCAGCGAATTAATTAAGTATTGCTCAAGTGCCTAGAATTTGTATTTGTTCGTTTGAACAATCAGGTTTGCTCAAAAACTGTATAATCTTATGAATTCAACAGATATCCTCCTGACGAGGCGAAATGGTGCTTGGCTAAGGCCCTAATTAGGGAATTTCCTCCTCTGAGAGATATGAGCAGACCTGCATTTTTGGTTGTAGAAGCATTTTTTCGATAAGGCTACCAGAAAAGGGTTTATCGAATTTAGGCTATGGAATGCCCGCAAAAATTTTAGACCCTCTAAAAAGAAGTACGTTACCAAAACAGTAAGAGATAATCGAAAAAGTAAGGAGAAGCATGAAACTCTTACTTCCGAAAGAAATCGTTTATCCGATGAAATATTAGACGAAAAGGTATATTAAATAACTCAATAATATTTCATAATTTATCAATTTTTATAATAATATTGATAACCAGATATATAGATAAACAGATAACTTGGATGCACTTGACGCTGCCTCGACCAGAAAAGAGACAAGCGATATCGGACTGTTTAATGGAAACTTTCGCAGATAGACGTCACTGGATTAATAGTGAAAAGCCTGCTATCTTTGAAATTACAGAGAAATACCCAAGACTTTCTGACTTCCATGGTGAACTGGTAAATAACTTTCAAAAAAACTTTTCCTAATAAAAGGAAAATAAAATATTGCCTTCAGGTATAAAGGTCGTTTCTAAACTGATAAAAATATTAATGTAGGAATTTTTCGGCAAACAACATTAAATTTAATCCAAAAGAATGTGTACCATTTGAAAAAAAATCACTTCAAACTTTTAACGTTCACCAAAAATGACTTTTCAAAATTTATTTGGACTAAAAACTAAAAATTTTGTACAAACGGCTTAAATACTCTTGTATATTTATTTTCTTTGGTGATTAACTATTGATCAATTATTTTACAGCATTGTGTTCTTAAATATAATTATTTATTTTTTCGCAAACAAGATTGAAGAAGTGTTTCAAGTTTTATTCAACGCAGAAATAAACAACAACTTCTTGTCGAAGTTCCCGTCAATATATACTCCAATGATTCTTGGCTACACTCGTGAAAAAAAGCCAGACATCTTTCGTAAAGCAGCTTTTATTAAAGATGGTCAGTAATTAGTTTCTGTTAAGAATCGTTGTACTCTTCTCTACTCAGCTAAAAAAGTATTCTACCAAACGTTTTTAATATATCTATTTCCTCATTATTTATTTATTTTTCACATCTTCAATATTTCAGACAACTGGAAAGCCTTAGCTTTATTAGATGCCATGCTACCAACTCCGAATTTTACAAAAAAACGCAAAGCTAGCGAGTCAGGAAAAGGGAAAAAAAGGTTATTCATTCTTTAAATTCTTTGTTACATTATTATTATATTATTATACCATTAAGCCATTTCCCTTTCGGGGCAGGCGTGATTTGCTCGGTTGGAAAATAGTAGTGTGTATATGGGTATATAGGTAAAGAGTAAGTAGGTAGGGGTTAAATAGGTATATAGGTATATAGGTGTAAAGTAGGTAGGTATATAGTTATAAGGTAGATAGGTATATAGGTGTTAGGTATAGATATTTTAGATTGATCTGGAATTCTCGTGTTATTTATTTAAATGACACGTTTATTCCGCAACACTGCTCCGAACCAGGTTGCTGATCAATCTCTCTAGCGATCACCCCAAGTGAAGAGCCTCACAAAATTGTTATGTATGGCTCCCCACTTGGGCCCATTAGTTTCCAAGGTCTTTGTTTCAGGCGTCATTCATTCTATTGTCACTCTGTTTACAAACTATTTGTCGCCACACTTTTCTGTCCTGGCATACTACTCTAGCTTCCTTTACGTCCATGCATTTTTTCATGCAAGCTCTTGTGTTTCTATGGCTTCTTATGTCTCTACGGATTAATGTCTCATTTACAGATTCTAACCATTCTTTCGGCGGTCTACCTCTGGGCATTCTGCCATTTACTTTACCTTTATACACTTGTTTGGTCAGTCGTTCATCTTTCATTCTTTCAAGATGTCCGAACCATCTTAACTGATTTCTTTCCCATGTGTCAACTATTGTCTCTTTTGCACCACATTCTTTGAGGATTGTCTCGTTTCGGACTTTGTCCATCAGTGTTTTCCCGCATATTATGCGCAGACGTTTCATGCCGATCGCGTTAATTTTACTCCTGTCCTTTTCTTGACAGGTCCATGTCTCGCTACCGTATAGTACAGTCGGTACGAATATAGAATTGTGTATGGCCATTTTAGCTTTTTTTGATATGTTTTTATTTGTTAGGATGGACCCTGCCCTACCGATAACCTGCTTACCCTTATTTATGCGCCTATCTAACTTCCCATCTATTTTTCCGTCGCTAGTGAATAGACTACCTAGATATACGTACTTGTTAACTTGTTCTAATCTCTGATCATCGAGGACAATGTTGCACATTGTTTTCTCACGTTTTCCCTGAAACATCATGACTTTTGTTTTACGTTAATTTTGAGTCCCATGTCCTTCATGCTTGTATTAAGTTTATTCAACATTCTTTGCAATTCCTCGACTCATTCTGCCATAACAATCTCGTCATCTGCGAAAGCTAATCCACGTACTTTGACTATTTGGAGATCTACACCTTCTTCGTCGTAGAACGCAGTTCTTAGACACTTATCCATGAATATGATAAATAGCCACGAGGACATAACGCATCCTTGTTTCACGCCTTGCATAATATGGAACCAGTCACTCAGTTTCCCATTTACCCTTATACACGCGTTACTACCTTTATATATTGTTTTTATTGCTTGCAGGAACCCTCCATTTACTTCGTACTCTTTAAGGACTTCCCAAAGTTTACTTCAACTTACTTTGTCAAATGCTTTTTCTAGGTCAATAAATGCACAGAAAACTTTCTTTCCTACTCTCAAGCTTTTTTCTGTAATCTGTCTTAGGCTAAATATCTGATCTATACATGATCTTCCTGGCATAAAACAACTTTGGACTTCCCACATCTTTTCTTCTGTGATTTCCATTACCCTACGAATAAGTATTTTTGAGTATATTTTACTTACGGTACTTAGTGGACTGATACCTCTGTAATTGCTGCAGTTGCTTTTATCTCCCTTTCTTTTGTATACTGGTACGGTAATTGCTTTTCTCCAATCGTCTGGGGATTCTCCCGTCTCGATACATAAATTTATCAATTCGCACAACCTGTGAGGTATGTAGTCGCCACCGTATTTAAGCATTTCAGCGCTAATTCTGTCTACACCAGCAGCCTTACCGTTTTTCAAGTTCTTTATTATGTCTTTGACCTCAGTGACACAGACTTTTTCAATTGGGTTTTCTAATGTATTATGTTCTATGTCGCATTTTTGTTGTCCTATATCTTCACCTCCTAATAGTTCTTTAAAAGAGTCTTTTAAAGCGTCTACTATCCCGTCTATATCATATAGCATTTCACCTTTGCTATTTCTGATGCTGGCAAACTCTGTTCTTTTACTTTCCTTCATCTGTTTATATAATAGTTTCATTATTCCTACAAAGTAGTTTTGTATTTTGTTCTCTTCTTCTCTTCTTCTGTTCTGATTTTCTCTTTACTCTCTTTGACTAGTCGTTTAACTTTCCTATTTTTGTGTCTGTAATCATTCTTGAGCCTTTTTCTCTCCTTATCGCTAAGGCCTGTCATGTTCAGAGTTTTGTTGTGCGCTTCTTTTTTTTTCTTTTTGGGCTGCCTCAATTTCATCATTCCACCATAAATCCCCAGATTTTCTTCCTACAACTGCCGTACCGCATACTTCGGTCGCAGTTTTAACGATGCTATCCCGTAGCAAAGTCCACATGCTCTCTATATCTTTATTGTTTAATAACCCCTTCCAAACTGTCTCATCTATACGTTCGTTTAACCTATTTTGAAAGTCTATTCGCACTTCCGGTTTCTGTAAATTTTCAATCTTTATTCGCGTTTTTTTTTGTTCTCTTTCTTCTCCATCCCCGCCCTACATTTATTTTGGAGACTAAGAGGTAATGATCAGTATTGCATTCGGAACCCCTCATGACTCTTGTGTCTTCAACTATTTCTCTTAGTCTTTAATCCGCAATGACAAAGTCAATTATACTGTGGCTATTTCCTTTACGCCAGGTGTACATGTGGATCATTTTATGTCTAAACCAAGTATTTGTAATAAATAGGCCCTTTTCTAAGCATAAGCTAACTAATTTTTCCCCGTTATAATTTTTTCTTCTTGGATCCCCAAATTTACCTAGCACCCTTTCTGTATCTGTATCCTGACGTTGGACGCCGACCCATCCGTTCATATCTCCTAGCAGAATTATTCTTTCACCTTGATCGCAAATACTTATCGTGTCATTGAAAGTGTCCCAGAAGGCGTATTTGACTTCTCTCGGGTCACTATCAACTGGGGCGTAGCAGGCTATGATAAATAATCTTCTGATTCCTACCTTCATTCTAGCCCACAACAATCTGGGAGATACAAAATCATGATCTTTGAAATGCTGTCTTGCCTTTTCATTTATAATTAAACCGACCCCTTGACTACGATTTGATTCACTGTTTACTCCTGACCATATTTCAAATTTTTTTGGGATCAGTGTATCTCATATTTTAATAAAATTTAGTTAAATCTTTAGAAATATAGTTCGCATCATTTTTCTATTATAACAAAAATATTACGGGAACGTTAATACGCTTAATTAATATTTTACTGACTGAAAGAATTATTTATTTGAGTCAATAATTTCATCTTTTCCGGGCCATGTGTGCCAAAATTTCTGTACAGTAAGCCGGATTTTTTTGGTACTCATAGACCTTTCACATAGCCTTTCAGATTTTTGCTTAAGTGAAATCATTTCTTAGTAGGCTGCTTCTACTTATCCTGAAAAATTAGAGAAACTGGTAAAGGGGACGACAAGACACTTCGTTCTTAATTCGTACTGAAGAAATATTCTACTGGACGTATTCAGTACGATCATTTCTTGGAATCAAGTAAATTTTCTTGGATCCAAGAGCATTTTCCTCAGCATTAGATATTATCCATATCCATATATCCATTTAAATCTGTAGGCCCTACTTTGAATCTTTAGATGCTACAATCTTCATATTCAAGAACCTACTTTGACGCTGTGACACCTCTCTGGATCTACTTTGAATCTTTAGCCCACAATGTTCGAACTGAAGACTATACTCTGAAGTTTTATAAACTTGATAAAAATAAACTAACAATTATTTGCTACTTAGGTTAAATTAACTCATTGGTCATCTTAATGACTGCAGTCACGCTCAATTAACAAAAATATTTAGTTTTAGATTCAACCAAATTGTCATAAATTATTTATATGTGACCGTCCGTGAAGAAAGGGACCTAATGCGTCAAAGCTGAATTTTACAGAACGGGCGATCGTAGCATATCCCGCAAGCCAGCATTTGAGTAGTGGGGGTGCGTCTACGAAAAGCACCCCCTCCACTTACCACCACACTGTTAGGCACGAGCCAGTGTAGCTCACGTCGCGTACAGCTTAGGGTTGCTAAATCGCAGTGAAAAGTCAACTTTCGACTTTTCGACCGACTTCTTACGCGTCGACTTTCAAAGTCGATTAATCGATGAAAAAAGTCGACTTTTTCGCTAGAACTTAAATTTTGTTTACTTTAAATAACTTACATTGAACTTATCTTGCTATCGAGAATTTAAAATCAAGTGACTTAAACGTCTCGGTGGTCTCTATTATCTTAGTCCATAGCAATTCAGTGAGCCAATTAGCCGAAGAAAGCCCCCACTCTATCATCAACGACCATTACCAGTAAGTCATGTCCCACTCAGACAACAGCGACCAATGATAAGTCGGTGCGGGATAACGTAAAACAGTGAACGGTGATGATTTCATTTCAGTACATTCGATCGAATAGTTCTTTTCAATAGTGTTAAGTTTAAAATAAAGTACTCTCCTTTGATGAGATTACCTACTACATCTGGGGAAATTTCAGAAACAATTTTTCAGACAGAATTTACAATCCAATTTCTCATTTAATTCATATCGGCCCTTCTTAGGGCCAACAATAATTTTTTTTTACGAGGAATACTTTTAAATAATTGACATGTATGAATCACAATTTTTTTCTTATTGATATATGTGACCGTCCGCGAAGAAAGGGACCTAATGCGTCAAGGCTGAATTTTACAGGACGGGCGATCGTAGCAGAGCCCGCAAGCTAGCATTTGAGTAGTGGGGATGCCTCTACGAAAAGCACCCCCACCACTTACCACTACACTTTTAGGCACGAGCCAGTGGAGCTCACGGACACGTCGCGTACAGCTGGAGTGGTCAGTGGTGGGGCTGGCTTTCGTAGGCCTGTCGTTCGGTCTCCGCGTACGCTTATCATGCCTATGTTTGTAGCTTAATATGAAGAAAAGTAATTAACTTAAAAATTTTATGATTATTGGAAATGAAAAAGTGACTCAGAAACTATCGATTAGCGTAAGAAAATGAAACTCGATTTTTTCCGCATTAGGTCCCTTTCTTCGCGGACGGTCACATATATAAATAAATACTTCTTTGCAATGCTCAATCACAGAAAAATATTTTCTCTTAACTGAAAATGCTGAAAATTTGTATGTGAATAATATTCATCACGGAAAATTACTAAATATTGTCGATCAATAAGTCATTATAAATATTTTTATAAATAACTAATGAGATTATGCATTATTGACAGTCATGCAGGTATTTATTTATCACATAAAGTTAATTTATAATCAGTTTCAAAGTGATTGAGAATCACAACAAATTATAAGAATAAAATATTTTATATCGTTATCAACAAATATTATAAATACATTTGAAAAATATATTGAAATATATATTTAATAATTATGATAATTTAAATTTACTCATTGTTCTTACATTTTTATCAGAGTATTACGGTTAACTTTTTCAATTGTTCAATTCTTTTTTTACTAAAGAATAACAATTCAGAGTTTTTGAAACATTTTCTTAGAGAAATATTACCATTTACGTGTCTACCACTCGATTTAGTAGGAAAAATGATTTCTTTCCGTGACAAAATGTTTACTGTTTTAATTTTTTCATAATATTTGTTGGAGAATAAGAAAAGCCATACGTATGAAAAATAATTGACCACTCATCTCAAATTTCGGGACGACGAGACACTTCGTTATAAAAATAGTGATGTTATTGTTAATATTAACTTGTTTCCTGATGGGCTTCCGTTTTCGGTACCGATCGTGAGAGAACTCTTTTGTGTCAAG
>CAKNYM010033178.1:0-11026 GCA_932195095.1 Andricus curvator
GTTTACTTCTATTTACCGTGTCAAATGCTTTTTCTAGGTCAATAAAACATGAATTCGAAAATTTAAGTAACCAGAAAAATTTGTTCAAAAACGAGGAAAATGATTTAAATGTAAATAAATTATTTAAATTCTGCAAAAAGATTGCTTTAAAAAAGTCATTTTTCAGAATAAAAATCTAGCTTCATATTATTTATGTTCAATTGTTTACAACTAAAATATAAAATTGTACAAAAAGAATAATTTGAATAATTTAATTTTCTGGATTTGTGGACTTTGTGTTAAAACGGAGGGAATCATGAAAATTATTTATAAATTTCTCTTTCTATAAGGTAGATGTCCCAGTAATCGGGACGGTATCAGTAATCGTGAATTTTGAGGTGTAAACGCCAGAAGTGAGTATTTTCCGCATAAAAATACAATCCTAAAATATTTTTAAGTAAGTTTTTTTTTATACAAATAGTGCACAACTGCACATGGGTAAAAAAATTCATTTGTATTGCCGGTGGCGATGAATCACGAAACATGGAAAATGGCTTAACATTTAAGTTAGGAAAGGCGTTTCTTTGCTTAAGCTTGTAATATTTCAAGAAATTACTTGATCGGGGCAAAAATTCTTATTTTGTAATAAAAAATAATTTTTGTTTCAGAAAATTAAGTAAAATCTTCATTTAGTACCTTCTTGTTCGAGAAATATTAGTCACGATTATAGGGACATTTCAAAAGCATAGTTGCTCGAGTAATCGTGACCGCTCACGAAGACTAGGACGACTCTGTCAAAATTTTATTTCCATATTTTATTACCAATAATAATTTAATTAATTTCAAAAAGGCGTGAAGTGAAATCGGAGAACTTACTTGTTACTGTGAGCAGTAATCGTAATATAAATAAGTGCTCAAAACTGAAAAAAGGTGATGCAAAATATTGGCATGAGTGAAGTTAACATTTATTGAGTATTTTTTCATTAGCTAACATCAATCGATACTGCATAATATAAAGAAAAATGTGTAATAGACATATAATTATTGATAGCTTTAATATTTTGAGAACGTAAACAGAACATAACCTTCAAATACACATGATTTTTTTAGTCACTGCAATTTATCAAATTTCATCATTGTTTTTATAATTTATGTTGCAAAAAAGTTAATTATACAAATTACCAGTGTGTGAATTTTTGTATCCAAAAATACACTTGAAATACACCTCCAAATCGCTAAAAACTGATTTCAAGAAAACTTAACCTTTTTCACGAAGACTGGGACGACTCGTAAAAAGTAATATTAAATATAATGTAAAAACAATTTTTATAATATTCGAGGATGTTTAATTGTTTAATGCTTCAATCAGTACCAATCATTTTTTAAGTAATCCTTCCAAAACAAGTTTTTAAATATTTGAAGTCAATGATATCTCTTATGGTCACGATTACTGGGACGTTTACCTTACTTTTATTTTGAAAATTTCATCTTGATTTAAGCACTATTACAACCTGAACTTCCTCCAGTCACTAATAGATTTTCTCGTAAAATTATCTCACGAATAGGTTCGTAACTTTTTAGAGGCAATATAAATTAATCCAACTTGAAACTGCGAGACTCATTTTGTAGATCTGGAAAGGTGGATACTTGTAAAGTTGGGCTATCTAAAGTAACATTAACGATTGGCAGTAAAAATGCAATTGATAGGTGTTAGAAGCAAGAATAATAGATCTTAATCTTCCCCTTTTTCAAAGTTGTAAATATTGTCAAATTTTTTGATTGTCATGACAAATATTTATTCTTTCTCAAAGTTTCGTAGTCCAAGGCATAAACTCTTATATTTTCGATCAATCCGTCGTAATTTTTTCGAAGGAAGGGAAGTGAGGGGAAATAAGGAGAGGGAAAGTTGGATAAGTGGGGGAAATTAGGAGAAGAAAAGTAGGGGGGATGTGCGAATGTAAGGGGAGTTAAGGGGTGGGGAATTCAGGGGAAACGAGAGGAGGGAAAGTAGGGGAAGTAAGGGCGAGTTAGGGGAGAAAAGGTACTGGAAATGAGGGGAACTGAGGAGAGTGAAAGTATGAGGAGTGAGAGAAGTGAATAAGGAAAATGATGAGAAATGAGGGGAGGGGAAGTAGTCAAAATAAGGGGAAATTAGTGGATGGAAAGTACAGGATGTGAGGGGAAATTACAGGAAAGAAAGTATGTAGAGTAGGGGAATAAGGGGATAGGAAGTGAGGGCAAATGAGGGGAGGTAAGGTAGTGGAAGTGAGGAAACTGAGCAACGTGGATGTATGAGGAATGAGAGAAGTGAGGGGAAATGATAGAAAATAATGTGAGGGGATGTATTGAAAATGAGGGAAAAAGAGTGGATGAAAAGTAGGTGATGGAATAGAAAGGAACAGGGTTCCTTTAATTTATTGTAAATCCCTGAAACCACTAAGTATAAACTATATATAACTTTTTCGCCTGGGTGAAAATGAGGAAAGGGGAAGTAGGGGAAGTGAGAGGAATTGAGGAGAGAAGAATTAGGTGAAGTGGGGGAATTAAGGCCAATGGGAGTATGTCAATTGAGGGGGAGGGGAAAAGAATCAGTGGAAGTGAGGGGAAATGAGGGGAAATGAGGGTAAGTACAGGATATGATTAGAAATGAGGTGAGGGTTCTTAAGATTCTCTAAGAAAATCTAGAATCACTGTTTATTTTGAAAAATTAATTTTTAGAGAAAATTGAAAAAGATTTCAAAACATTTTAAATGATTTCCTAAAATTTCGAAAAATAACGTAGAAGACTTTACAGCAAAATGTTTCAATTTAAAAAAAATTTAAGTAAGTTCAAGAGATATTTAGAAGTTTTTAAAAGATTAAAAAATCATTTTGAGCTTGAAATATATCCATGAAAATTAAAACTGAGATGTTTGAGCTTTTCAAGCTTTTAAAGAATGAAAATTCGAAATGATTTCTTAGTTTGATTAAATAATTTTAGGAGATTTTCAAATTATTTCAAAACATTTCAAAATATTTCCCAAATTTTCAACAACAAAAAACTGAAATCTTATTTTCAATATTTTTTAATCATTTTAGGGAAAATTCGAAAAGATATTTAGAAGTTTTGAAAAAATTTCAAAAATAATTTACAATTTGAGAAGATTTCAAAAAATGAAAATCTATATGTAGATTTTTGAAGATTTCAATATGAAACTTTGACAGGCTTCGACATAATAAAGAAATTTCTTAAGCTTTCTGGGCAAATTTTAAATGATTTTTTATGTCCAAAAATTAATTTTAAGAGATTTTTTAAAATAATTTTAAAAAATTAGAAAAGATTTCCAAAATTATCAAAAAAAAAATGTGGAATTTTATAAGAAAACTATTTTCATTTTGGAAGATTTTTCTAAATTTAAGGAATAATTTGGTTAAGTTTACAAGATCTTTAGGAATTTTAGAAGTTTCAAAGGGATTAAAAGTATTTTAAAACTTTGGATGATTTCCAAAAATTCAACAAATATTTGTTAATTTCTTTCAAAATTTAAAAAGCCTCAAATATACTTCAAACTGACTCGAATTTTTGATGAAATTTGGTAAAATCCTATATACAATAAATAAACTTTCTTCAAAATTTTCTAGATATTTTTTCGGCATATCTGAAATCTTAAAGAATCTTTTTAAATTTTCTCAAGAAACTTAATAAATAACTAGTCATTCCAATTTTTTTTATCTTTTATTAAAAATTATTTTTCCTCTCAAAATATTAATTGGTTGAGATTTTTTTTCTTTATTGGCAAATCTTTTTTGGTTCAAAATTAAACTATTTTATTAGAAATTCGTCTTTTTATTGGAATTCATTTTTTTTTTAATTTAAAAATTAAATCTTATTGGTTGAAATATATGTTTCGTTGAGAATTCATATTTTTTGGTTGAAAATGAACTTCTCTGTTGTCATTTACATTTGACAAATCTGAAATCTTCAAAGATCTTTCTGAATTTTTTTAAGAATCAAAGAAAAATTATATTTACATAACCCTTAAAAAACGAATAAAGAAAAAAACTAAAAAATAAATAGGTAATCGAAATTTATATTTTGTGTTGAAAATTATTTTTTTCCTCACAGACTTTCTTTTAATACGAATTTATCGACTTTTTTATTGATTTGAACAAACTTTTTTAAAATTGTAAAATAAAGAAACTTTCCTACAAATTTTCTAGATAATTTTTCGTCATATCTGAAATCTTCTAAAATCTTTTTGAAATTTCTCAAAAAGCCTACAAAAATAATTATATTCATGTAACCTTGGAAACAAATAAATAAATGAAGTTAAAAAGTAAATACTCATTCGAATTTTTCATTTTTTATTCAATATGATTTTTTCCCTAGAATTATAATTTAGTTGAAATTTTTTTTTCTTCTTGACTAAAAAATCTTTTAATGAACTATTTAGTTGAAAAATGGTCTGTTCTGGTTGATTCCTGTATGGTACAAAATAGAATAGTGATATTGTAGAAATGAAAATTTGAAAACTTTGAAAAGTAGAATTTTCTGCACAAAACCCTCACAAAAAAAAAAAAGAAATTTCCGATTTAAGTTTATAGAAAATCTATAAATATAAGGATTTCATGAGGCAGTCTAATAATTGTCCAAATAAATGATAGCAATACCCGGGCGAAAAAGTTGTACATAATACAACAATACTATATCTAGTGTATTTGTTCGCGTTTCCGAGACGCATCGATCGACCTGTTGTTGAAACTTTTATGACCTACCAGTAAGTATTTATGAAGTTTCAAATAAATTGTTTATTCTGTTCATATGAGAAAAACTTTTTAGATAATCAAAATAAAACAATACCACATGTAGCGTATTTGTTCGCGTCTTCGAGATGTATCGCTCGACTTATTGTTGACACTTTCATGACCCACCAGAACCGACTAACGAAGTTTAAAAAAAATTGGTTTATTCTTTTTATATGAGAAAAACTTTGTTCATATTAGGAATACTACAGTATTTTAGCTGACATGTTTGTTCGCGTCTTCAAGACACGTCGAATGACCTATTGACAAATCTTTCATGACCTCTTATGGTCCAGCAATACCGATTTCTAAATTTATAAAATAGATTGTTTATCTTGTTGATACGAAGAAAACGTTTTTGATATTGGGAATACAACAGTCATGTATATGATATACTTGTTCGCGTCTTCGAGACGTATCGATTGTCCATTTGAAGAACTTTTCATGATCTACTATTCTACTACAACCTACCAATATAGTTTTTAAATGTTGTCACAAAATTATATAACTTGTTTATAACAGGATTTTTTTGATATGGGGAATATAACAGTACTGTATTTGATGTTATTGTTCGCGTTTTCGAGATGCGCTGAATGACCTATTGACGAATTTTCGATGACCATTCTGTTGTTTACATATATGATGTAAACTTTTTTTAAATTTAGAATATAATACTATTTTCTGTCGTTTTACATGTTCTCCTTGAGCAATGAAAAAATATATTCATATTTTTATTGTAATTTAAAAAAATCGATATTATTTTTAGTGTCCTATAAAAAATTTATCACGTATATGCACTATTTTTTATGCAGTATCTTCTTTAAAAAGCTTTTTTAATACTAAGAAAATTTAAAATGCAAATTATAATGATCAAACGTTTTGCAAAAATGTAGACAGATATTGCATTTCATATTTCAATTATTTATTTATAAGTTACGAACTTGAATAAAATTTTGGACAAAATGTAATTCAAATAAACCACAATTTTCCTGAATGGTATTTTATTTTATGGTTTGTGAGTGGAAGTATAGAACAATACTGATCTATTGCTAGCAATAAAACGAATGGAAGTTAACTCGTTCAATTTAAAGAGGACCTGATTCTTAATAAGACCAGACAGCAATTTCATTTGATTTAAGGCCGCAATAAAAAAAAAGCTTTTCATGCATTGCTATTCGATTTGCATTTTATTTGTTTCTCAGTATAGAGAGTACGCCAAACGTTTGTTTTATTCTCTTCGGTTTCTTGCACTATTGAATCGTAAAAACAAAGATAATTTAGGTATAATTCTAAAGTAGATTTTACGTCGAAAAGTAACTAAATTCTTATTTAATTCTTTCATTAGCGATTTATATAAAGATTAACAATAATTTTGGGTACTATTTTTATTTTTAGTGAAGGAATTGTTGGGTAAATAAATACAATAGTTTACAGACTGCAGTTAAATTTAATTAATTTAATTAGTAGAAAATAAATGACAAAAGCAGTAAAACAAACCTATTTTGAATGCTTTATATGGAATTAATTGCAATCGATAAAAGTTAATTAAAATAAAAAATACGAAAATGGGCGATAATAATAGATGTCATGCTCATATTGCTAATTATAAGAAGACGAGTTTGAATTCTTATAAATTAAAATTTCATAAATAGAGAGCGGATTTGAGCCACTGTGTAATTAATTATTTTGAATTGAAACCTTTCCAATTCATTTCTGAATAAAAGCGTTTAAAATTTAAATTTTTGAATTGAAAAAAATGAAAAAAAAGCTTTCAAAATTCAAAACCTTCAAACTAAAATTTTTAAATTTTGACAATTTCATTTGGAAGGAGTTAAAATTGTCTCATCTCTAATTCAAAGCGTTCAGAATTAAACAATTTTATTTTGAATTCAAGAATCTCGAAATTGAATGATTTCAGATTAAAATTTCGAAAGAGGACAATTTGAAAACGTTGAAAATTGAATATTTTTCTTTTCGAATTTTCAAAAATAGATCATTAGAAATTCAGAGAAATAAAAATTGTATTATTTCTAATCAAAAGCATTCAAAATTGAATAATTCGAAAGTGAAAACTTTTGAATTTCAATAAATTTAAATCGAAGCGATTTGACAATTTGAAATTGAGATTGAATATTTCAAAGTGAAAGCTTTCATAATTCTAGAAATCTAAATTTTTATTAAATTTGAGAAATTATGGTTTAACATGAAAATTAATTACAACAATTTTTCTCAAATCGAAAATTAAATTCACCTTTATTTTCACCGTTAAAAATGGAAAAATTTTCAATTATAAACCTTTAAAATTGAATTAATCTAAATAAACGTTCAAAGTAAAAAGTAATTTTGAATAGGAAATATTGAAAAATGAAAAAACGTATTCTCCAGAAACTTGAAACTTAAACAAAAAGGACGTTTGTTTAAAAATAAAAAATAAATTTAGTTGCGAAGAATTGTGATATTAAAACTTTTTTATACTTAAACCCTTGAAAATTTCTATTACTCAAAGTAAATTCAATCATTTAGAAGTTAAGTTTCAGATGGTCAATTATACTTTTCGAAAATCAACTATTTCCCTTTTAGTCATTTTTAAATCTAATGATTTTAGATATAAATATTCTAAATAGTTTGGTTTTAATTTTAAAAGTTGTACACTTTCCAATTTAAAGGATTTGTAATTCATAAATTTTGAATTAGATGCCTTCAGAATAAATTCAAAACAATAGAAAATTAAGACAACAATTTCTGAAAGTCAAGCCTCAAAAATGAGCAGACTTCAGAACCAGGCATTGAATATTTAATTTTTTTATTCGAAAAATGTCAAACAAAGTTGAAAAAAAAATTTCTATAGAATAATTTCTTTAATTTTTAATGGTTACAATTTTAGAATTCTGAATTTCGTGGTAAAGGCTAAATTTTCGACTTTTCCCTATCATATATAAGTTTCAATTTTGCGATTAAAATTAAAAATGGTTGAATTTCGAAAAGTATAATTGACAATTTAAAAATGTATAATTTCTAAACGATTAAATTTACTTGAAGCAATACAATTTTTTGAGGATTTGAATACAAAAAAAAGTTTTAATATCACAATACTTCGCAACTAACTTGTTTTCCGTTTTACATAAAGTTTGGATTTGTTTAAGTTTCAAATTCCTGGAGTATACATTTTTTCATGTTTAAATATTTCCAATTCAAAATTACTTTATATTTTCAACGTTTTTTCAGACTAATTCAATTTCCAATTCAAAATTACTTTATATTTTCAACGTTTTTTCAGACTAATTCAATTTTAAAGGTTTATAATCATAATTTTTGAAATTTATTAAAAATTTATATTTCTAGAATTTCAGAAGCTTTCACTTTGGAAAATTCAATTTAATTTTCAATTTAAAATTGTCAAATATTAATCGCTTTGAATTTAAATTTATTAAAATTCAAAAGTTTTTACTTTAAAATTATTTAATTTTTAATACTTTTAATCAGAAATGACGCAATTTTCATTCCTCTGAATTTTAAATGATCAATTTTTGAAATTTTCCTCTTTTGAAATATTAATTTGAAATCATTCAATGTCGAGATTTCTTTACTAAAAGATATACAAAGTTAAAAATAAGAAATTTGTTCAACTTTGTAACTAATCACAGTTTTTCACAAATATCCATCAATGTGTACTAAAAAATTAGGAACGCTTTCAATTCCATGATTTTAAAATTTGTAATGCTTCTATGAAAAGAACATTTATGTGCTGCAGCTTTGAATATGATCAATTTTAAAACTTTTTAAAAAAGTTTTTGATTTGATATTAATAATCATTGAACGTTTGAATTTAAAAAATTTCTATTCCTAAATATCGCATACCTAAATAATATACTCAAATACACTAAAGTAATGCGACATTTTTGAAATTTAAACACTTTTAATTTTAAATTATTTAACTTTGAACGCTCACATTTGAAATTGACCTAATTTCAAAAGTTTTCAGTTTCAATTTCTCAAATCATAAACTGTTTAACTCTGTATGGTAGAAATTTATAATTATGAATCAATTTTCACTTTCGATCGACCTTATTCATTTGCAGTCTCATGTAAGTAATAATTCATTATTGTGTCAATAAAAAGTCGTGAGTGTTAATTTTTTTCGTAATGTATCCACAAAATAATATGCCTATATGATTTCTAATTTGACTTTATTAACGTCAGTCCCACCAAACTTCGTTAGGGAGTATATATATATATATATATCCCTTTTATTTCAGTTTAATGGAGTTCATGAAAATGAGATTGTTTCCTAGATAAATTGTAATGAAAAATGATAAAAAATTCTGGAACATAATGATGAGAAAGAAAAAAAAATTACTAGTTTTCTGAAATTCGGAAAAAAAGTATTTCATTCAATTAATTTTAAACTTTGGAGTGTAGGGTAGGGGTTTTTTAAAAAAAGGAAGTTCTACTTTTAACTTGCATTTTCGATTTTTTTAAATCCCTTCGGGTTAAAAATGAATCACGTGGAAACAGCAATAAATCAAAAATCTTCTAGAAATAGGTCTATCTTCAAGATTTGCAATTGAAGATCCTTCCATTTTTAAAGCGTATAATTTTTAAAATGATGTAATTTTGAATGTTATTTTTAATAGGTAAATTTTGAAGACAATTGAAACCCTTAAAATTTATTAAATTTATAAATAAAAATTCTTAAATTTGGATGATTTTGAAGTTCAAAAGACAAGTTTTTTATTCTAAATCGTCGGAATTGAAGAAATTTCTAATGTAAATTATCCAAATTGAAGAAGTTTTAATTGTAAAACTTGAAACTTGCATAAAGTTTAATTAAAAAATTTTTAAAATAAAAACTACAATTTGAAGGATGAACTTGATGAACTTGATGAACTTGAAGACAAGTTTTTGATTTTAAATCTTCCAAATTAAAGCAAAATTAGCAAGTCGTCAATTTTGAAAGATTTACAATTCAAAATAGTATTCAAAAAAGTATTTTAATTTACTAATTTTTAACGTTGTCTTTTTTTACAAAAAAATTAATTTTTCTCTAAAACGGCAAATCATAATGCAAAATTTCACAAAATAAAAAAGATGCTACTCATTAAAATAAGTATTTTTTTAATTCATAGGATTATAAAAGATTATAAAGTTTTGTACATCTTTTTCAAATAGATTTTTCCTCAAAATTTGCAAATGAAGATCCTTCAATTTTTAATGGGTATAATTTAAACTGATGTCACTTTGAATGTTTTTCTAATAGTTTAATTTTAAAGACTTACAATTGAAACTCTTGAATTTTAAAAATTCATAAATAAAAATTCTGAAAATTTGATAATTTGAATATCAAGAATCAATTTTTCATTTCTAGATCGTCCAAATTGAAGACATTTCTAATGTAAATCATCAAAATTATATACATTTTAATTATGAAATTAAAACTGGCATACAATTTAATTTTTAATTGTCAAAAATAAAAGCTCAAAGACAAGTTTTCAATTAAAAATTCCGAAACTAAAGAAATTTCGAAACGAAATCATCCAAATTATAGCATTTTTTATTGCAAATTTACAAAATTAAAAAATCTTTAATTTTAAAAGAATTTTAAAAATGAAATTTCTAAGAAAATTTTAAATTTGAAACGTATTTTATTTGAATAATTTGAAACTTTAAAGTGTAGGGTAATTTGAATATCTAAAATCAATTTTTCATTTCTAAATCGTCCAAATTGAAGACATTTCTAATGTAAATCATTAAAATTATATACATGTTAATTATGAAATTTAAAACTTGCATAAAATTTAATTTTGAATTGTCAAAAATAAAAGCTCAAAAGACAAGTTTTCAATTAAAAATTCCCAAACTAAAGAAATTTCGAAACGAAATCATCTAAATTATAGCATTTTTTATTGCAAATATACAAAATTAAAAAATCTTTAATTTTAAAAGAATTTTAAAAATGAAATTTTTAAAAAATTTCACGACCTTGAAGGAAAAATAAATCAGATGATATTTAGATTAGAGCTCGCTAATCGCAAATTTGTGAGTTTTTCCATAAAAATACATTTTTCTCGAAAATGATAAATCATAACGTAAAATTGTACAGAATATAAAAGATGCGGCTGATTCCAATGAGTACTTTTAAAGAATAATTTTATTTATTATTAGGCATACTTAAGGAGATATGCAAAGAAAATGGTTATAAAGAAGTTTTCATAATCTATTTATTATTATTATACCATTAAGCCATTTCCCTTTCGGGGTAGGCGTG
>CAKNYM010033179.1:0-53824 GCA_932195095.1 Andricus curvator
GTCTCGCTTTTATCAGCAAGGGATGACCACAGCGGTAACCCGGAAATACCAATGGACCTAGTCCTAAGAAAAAATCCCCAAAGAAGAAGAAGAAGTCGCACGGACGTGCCGTCAGCGCACGAACTCATAACGCCAACCAATCGCATGCAACCTGTCGTGCTGCTGCCATCCGAGCGGTGACGCACACAAGTACGTCGCTACTCACACTAGTTCGCAACGCACTTGAGTAAGTGCTGCCACGGACCGTAGCAGCATGGAAGGTTGCACGCGATTGGTTGGCGTTATGTGTTCGTGCGCGGACGGCATACTGCAACGGATTTTCTTGTGCGTACATCTTTACGGAGCGATAAGCGAGTGTCAATCAGTGTCATGTTTTGGGTGTTTTCAATTGTAACACATTTCTATGATTAGTTTAAACTGCTCGAAAATATTTTGAACATGCATAGAGAGGGATGTGCATGGAAAGAACATAATGTATAGTGGTGATTAAGTATTTCCTTCAGATTTTCCACGACGAGATGTTTCCGTACTTGACACTCGGTGATCAGTGTTTTTTCAACGTGACGTTCTTGATAAAAACTTCACGGAGAAAAACGCGTATTTATGAACAATTTTTGAGGACCGGAAATTTAAAAATGAATCTCAAACATCCTGGTTTGTGTTCAGAAATTCAGGACTGAGAGCTGTAATTTAGGAATCGGGATTCACGATGAATATTTCGAGCCTCTTTCCCGACTGAGTCGGGACTGATTCTTAATCTGTAGGCAGCCACTGCAGGTTACCAGACTAGGGCAGTACTCTCCTTCTGGATAGAGCGCTGGGCGCACAGTACTCTTCTAGCAAAATTCATCCTGGATCCGATTTGCTCGAAATACAGCAGTTGATGTTAATCCTTACCATGGAGCAGTACGTTCGTTCTGTCTTCCATTTCAAATTTAAAAAGAAAATTCTTAAAATAATTTTTTAAATATTCTCCGTGATGTCATAATAATGGACCTTACTACTTTTTAACATCTCAAAGTTAAAATATTAAAAGTTCAGAACCAAATTGAGATGAGAATCTTGTAAGAGCATGAATCTTTTTTGACTACGACATTTTGGCTTCTGCAAATTTAAAAAAAAATAAAGGACTTTTATATGACTTGGATTCCTGTTTCCTGAAGAGGAGAGCATTTGACTCTCGAAACGTCGATGATTAAAGGATCTTCTTAACATCATCAAGGTCTTTTTATTTGGTCTGAAGTATGTCATCTTATACCTTTTACGTTAATTAAGTATTTATTTACTCAGACGCATAACATCGCATTCTAACTTTTACCATCTATTGATAAGAAATTTTTTGTAATATATAAATTTATCGAAAATTCCCAAAGTTTAAAATTTTTTTCGTAATTTATGATATTCAAAAATTTACCAAATTTCCAGAAAGCTTGTTTTTATTGCTTCTCAAATCAGAAATTTACTGAACTTGTTAGAAACAATATTTTGTGAAACAGGTGAAGATAGTAGGCAGCTATAACTCTTGTGAAGTTAAGTTATATATACTTACTTGCCATCAACTAATTTTCCAGATGTTTTTGGTTTGCCTCTGGCACCTACAGCAAACTTCACACTCGTGTAGAACTGCCTAGTTAATCTGCTTCTTGGAATATATACTATTTGCCAAGTGCTTTAGATTGCAAATTTGTAATGCAAAAATATTTTGAATATTTTATTTCGAAATACTATCCAATTTTGAAGGACTTGTTTTATTACTTCGACTATGAATGCGTTTAACCTGAAATTTGTTGTATCTAGCATTGCTAAATTTTGAACGATTTCATTCTTGACGCAAATTTTATCGGTATTGATTTTTCGCAAAATAATATTTTCACCTATTATTCACTCCATCAACTAATTTTAATTGAAATTATACTTATGGTAAATCGTAATTATTGATAACTGCCCGGGTGATTCATTATTGATGTCAAAGTGTAATACTAGAATCGATTAAATATAGAACGCACATACATCTGGCGACGACTAATAACAAATTGTTTAATACAACTCATAAAATAATTTCGTGATATTTTTTTCTATAAAAATTGTTAAGTGAATGTACATAGGGAGCGGCGGCAAATGCGGCGCACATAAAGGAAAATGCACGATTAAAATTCAAATATAAAGTAAAATATTGTAATAAAATATATTTTGTTTAGGCCAATATCTTACCAATGCTCTATGCATGGAGATAATTTAATTGAAGTTCATCAAAACAATTAATTAATGTTTTTCCAAATAGTGCATTTGCGCCCAGTTGTCCTATCTTGTATGGTAAACTGGCGCTTTTCGATTTCAATTCATAATTATTGAATAAAAAACAACTTATAAAGAAAAATTAGTAACATTTAATAAAAATAAGATAAATAAATATTCACGTTTAATATTATTAACATATTTGAGGGATTATTTCTGCCGAAATTTCAAGAAAAAATGTTTTGTTAACAGTGCAGAATGACTTATCAATATAAAAAATAACATAATGAAGGATATATTTAAATAATTATCAATGGGGAAACTTTTTAAACAATTCTTTATATTAAACTATAATATTAAGACAAGGTACAACCCGAATGCGCCATATTAGTCGCATGTGGATAGTATTTGATAAAGATTTTTTACATGAAAGTTTATTATTAAACTCGGAACAGTATATTTCCAATAAATTTTATAAGTTTACAGGAAACTTCTGTAATTTTTTACTTGTTTTTAGCTACTCTGACAATACAAGCGAAAGAACCAAAACTAACTTTTCGTCATAAAAATCAGGCAATTACTTTAATTATTCCAATTTTTCAATAATGTAACGTTGAAAACATATATACATGTAATGAAACTACCTCCACAAGCAGAAAATGTGTTAATATTTGAAAACTCGAACGCGCCACATTAGCCGCCGCGCCGCATTCGCCGCCGCTCCCCTACTTTATTTGAAAATGAAATTCTTTCTTTATTATTGCGAACTGATGCAGTTAACGCTGTGGAATTTTTCTGATCTACGTTAGGAGCTACTATATGAATATCCTTATATAGTTAAATCATTACAAACCTATAATAATTTTCCTCCTAAAATATTTTCGTAAGGGGAGGTGAAGGATTTTGATAGATTTTCATGGAAAAAGACTGGGGTATTAAAGAAAGATTGAAGCCTTGAAAACGGTCATAAATTGACTCTTTATTATTATTTGTAATTACGAGTTAGTTCTGACATGTTAAGATGGTCAAGCCGACTTCAGATTACAAAGAACGTCATATTTCAGTTTCACCATTTGATTGAATTGAATTAATGGTGTGAAGAATAGTGGTTTACAAGCACTACTTTAAAATTAAGTATGATTTGGCGGCTGGAGCCTACCGGCGTTAACTCGATTTCATCCGGAGTCAGTACGGTAATCGTACCACTTACCATGTTTATTTTCGCACGTCTTTTACAGCCTTTATGATATTTATACATTCCAGCAAGAATAGTACTGGTTTCCAAAATAGCAAAGACATCACCATCGTATGTTGATAATACAATTTGTTCTTGGGTTGGCACGGGTACAAACACATTTTTTCCTGCTAGCAATTCAATTGATTTACCAACAGGAAAAGTGTATCTTCGAAGTTCGAATAACCAGTGTGGATTTGCGTAGGGAATAAGTCGAATAAGTTTAAGTTTTTCAAGCCCATATCCATGTCTATCAGAAGAAGGAAGCCTATCGGGTGGAGCCATGCACCTGAGAGGACGAGGCTTGGCGGGGGGAGACCTGGATCTGACACGAAGGGGTGACTCAGCAGGGGGAGACCTGGATCTGACACGAAGGGGTGGCTCAGCAGGGGGAGAAGGCCTGTTCGGAGAATAACGTCGGTCAGGAACAGAAGAATTTCCACCACGAGGAACACCCGGAATGGGGTCGCCATTAGGTAGACACTCGAAATGTGAACTTAACTCTGTAAAAGAAATAAAGGATTACATTTTTGTTACATTTATATATTTTTTTAAAACCTACATATGTAGATTATGAACTCCTTTTGGAAAAATTGAGGCACCGGTTACCCTAAAATGAGATATCGAATTATTTCGCGAGAGTGGGGTGAAAGTGCTCTGGCTGCTTTGGGTTGAGCGACGTTCAGATGCCCACCCACTATCGCGCAGTGGACACGAGTACCCTGCCTTGGTAAAAATAGCCATCGGTTGAAAATCGAGTTCCCTCCGCCGGTTACTCAAGGTCTCCGTTCCTTCTCTGCTCTTCTAACCCCACCATATTGTCAAATGATAAAACTTAATAAATAAGCTAACTACTTCCCGGGCCCTAAAACCAAATGCAAGTTATAATTTTACACATGTTATTGAAAACAATGCTTCTGTGTTCGAAAATGCATTACATTAGTATATAGCTATATTGTCAAAATTGGAAATATTAATGTGATAAGCTAGCTATATCTTTAAGGTTTACTTTCAAATTGGAGACATAGAATTAAAATTTTGCTGGTAGAAATTTACGTGATACTTGATGAACGAAATCGAATTTGCTTATTTGTACGCTTTGGAAAAGGAGCATATTCTTTGACAAAAATCTTATTTCTCTAAAATTTCGTGCTTGTGGGTGAAAACTCCGCCCAAATATGAGGTGGTAAACTTGAATCTGCTGCTACAAACGTTTCGTCGACAGCGTCTTATCTGTTTAATATTATTATAAGGTTTATGTATGTGTATATTATATATCTATAGTAGTTATAGGTTTCGTGCGTGTATTCCGACTAGCTGTGACTGACTACTGTATATGCAAGCGTATGCTTTTGATTGTGTACAGGACTTTTTTTTGATACACAGAAGTAACGGTTTACCCAACTGTTAGTTAAAGTTTTTCAAACGTCAGTGATTGCTTCATGTCTTTTTTGTAAACCAACTTACATTTTCTACCGAGCCCTTGATCGCGCTTTCCCCAACTGATCAGTAATCTTTATCTAACGTTTCATATATTTTAGAATTGAATGCATTAAAAAGTCAACAAAAAAGTAAATTATTAATGACAGTACAGTTCGGAAGATATTAGTATTAATATGTCACACTTTAATGTTCGCGAAAGAAGTATAAAAAAATTTCGTTTTACCCAATTAGAAATGAAACTTTATCAAAGTGTCCATATGTCCCAAGTTTACCTAACTGAGTTGGATGAAGTTTCTCGAACTATTTTTCTCCGTGTATTATATTATCATATTCACCAATAGAGTTGAGGATAACTGCCAAGGGTAACACCAAAGTATAGACGATCCTCATTTTTTTCCAAGCAGGGGAAGAACTTATTAATGTATTCATGAAAAATTTGGTTAACAGTGTAGCTAATGATTATTCCATTGCCTATTTAGAGTTTATAATATATACTTTAGTTGTTATCTCTCAGATTATACAGGCTTCCAGTTTGTTCCTCTGAGACACTCGTATTTACATTTCATAAATCAGCCCAAGGAACAAAATTTCGTTACCTTAACTAGTGTTATTTTCAAAAAAACATAGCGATTTTTTCAAATTGATCTTTGATCAAAATCGGAATCTTAACCAGAAATTTGCTAAATGATTTACAAATCTTTGGATATCTTTCTAAAGGTGTCTGGTAAAGACTTTTTTAATCACGTAGACTTACGAATGGTGCTGTTATGTGAAAAATTATTTTCTTGTTAAAAAATTTGTTAAATGATTTTTTGTTGGGCCTAGATCACATCGATATTTTTTACTAGGTATTTTAGAGTACAATAAAACAAACTTTGTTTCAAAATATTTTGTCTTGCCCTAACAAACAAAGTGAGTTATGGATTTTATTTAAGCAGAGTGTGCATAAATCATTTCTGTAAATGCGCAGTTTGAAGATGACTGTCTTTAGGCATAGTCGAAAGCCCTTCGAATGCCCAGTTTAGAAGTAAGGTATTTCAGATAAGAGTCTTGCGGAAAAATAAAATATAGGTACAATTCACACAACTTCATCCAGTTTTTAGGAATGAGATGCTGACAATATACGTATTTTCAACTAATTTTGCCTTTGGAAAAAAAAGTTATTATTGTAATAATACAATTTTTTATTCACAATAAATGCTTCAGTTAGAATAAATGTATATTTTTGGTTAAATGTAGCAAAATATTAATTGATTTAAAAAAGGATTTTCGTTATAAGGCTTTACATTCAATGCTTTTCTCTTGCCAAGGCAGATTTCGAAACTATAGCGAAGAGTTACGCAAAGTTTGCGTATTCAATATTTAAAGAATAAAAATGTGCTGACGTCAAATTTGATAATATTTAAATCTGAATCCTACTTAGTCATACAATAATTTGATTTTGTTAGGGTAAAATAATAAATCACCAAAAACATCTACGATTGAAATAATTCCGCCAAGCGAATAGTTATCAGTACTGTCACCATAGTTTGTGAACTCAATGTTTGCCCAGTAATTCTAAAAGATATCTAAATTTTATAATTTATTGAATCGATAAAGTTACAGTAAGAATATATATAAAAAAACAATAAAAACTTGGCAAGATTTTCATTTCTTTTTATTAATAATAATAATAATCTGGACAATTTTAAATTTTTTTCCATTCAGTACATTCTTGAAATTTCTGTAATTTCATCAAGTTAATAAATTAAAAAATGTAAATATCTTTTAGAATTAATGGAATCGTAGATTTTTCTTGTGAGATTTCGCTCCTTTTCTAATAAAATTTTTCATCTACTAAAATGCTCGTTTCAATGCAATAAAAATATTCAATTCTCAATACAATATAATGTATGTAATTTGTATTGATAATGACATCTCTCAATATTACAAAAAAGATCTCACCGTCGCCCTTGCCGCTATTTCTTGAGTAATTATTTATATTCGACAAGTCACAAGTTTCCAGGTACTTTTTTTACTAATTTGTAATGATTTAAATAATTATTATTTGTTTAAACAATTTTTTGTCGCCTGTAAATCGTGAAAAGTTATTATTTTTCTTGATAAACAATGCAGTTGATGAATTTCAAATAAAATATTTCTTGCCTAACATATTTCGTAATTATTTGAACAATTTTAGTTTGTTCAAAAAATTTTGACCCTGTTAATCGTACAAATTTTTTTTCTTGAGCTGATTACACAATTAACGAATTTTAAAATTAATAATTTCTCTGTTTACAGGTAGGATATTCCGTAATAATTTTTTTTTAAAGTTTTATATGTTTAAACAATTTTCTCATCATACGTGAAGAGCTATTATTTTCTCAAATTAATGTCGCAGGTAATGAATTTAAGTAATTAGGGTATAAGTTCTGAAATAAGAAAATACTAAATAATGAGCGACATAGTGTAAGGGATTTAAAAAAAAAAACAAGATTTTTTTTCCACTTTTCCTATGAAAAGGCCCAACCGAATGATTATTTATTATCCCTCCACGAAAGACCTCACTGAACCTGATAGAAAAAAAATCTATGAGAAATAATGCGGTCCTTGTCACGTAAATTCCAGAGTAAAACTCATAGATTTGTCTAATATTAACAGGTTCAGTAAGGAATTCCTAATAGTTAGTGAGATCTGAAAAATTAGTTTTAATATTCCAGATATAACCCAGCTCTATTTGATTTTGGAAATCCAAGCAGGTTCTGTTCATGTAAAAACCTCATAGAAACCAATAGACTTGGGTAGTTAGTGAGATCTGAAAAATTAATTTTGGCATTCCAGATAGAAGCCAGCTCTATTTGAGTCTGGCAATTCAAGTAGGTTCTGTTTATGTAAAATCCTCATAAAAACCAACAGATGTGGGTACTTTACGAAATCTCAAAAAAATTATTTTGGAATTCCAGACAGAAACCAGCACTTTTTCAGTTTGGAAATCACAATTGGTTAGAAAGTTATGCAAAATCCCAACAGAAACGACTTCATTTTGCAATGGGAAATCCCGATTGGTTACAGGTATGTAAATTCCTCTTAGAAACCAGCAGATATTCTATCTGGCAAATATTTTCCTAACAGGCAGCCAGATTGAAACTCTCTGAACCTTATAGATTCTCATACAAATTTTATCAGGTTCAATTTGGTCTTTCGTGGAGGAATATACTTATATTTGAAAGATTCTACATTTCTTAATTTGAGAAGCTGTATTTTCATTACTTCAAATAATCCTTTCCTTATTTACTGATTAGATGCTGTAATTGAAAAGGACGATTCGATCAGAGAAGGTGCTAAATCTAATTTCTTGGAAAAAAGTGCACCCGATGATATTCGAATCGTGCCAGGTAATGTAAGAGATTGGGATAGAGAACGCCAAGAACGTCTGGCTGCTGCAAGTAATAATAATATTTAAATTGCAAATAACATGTCTTCGATGCTTCAATAGAGTTTTGAGTTTAATACGTATTTTGAATTTAATTCTTCCAAAGAAGGTTTTTGTATATCATCGATAATATTTTGTGTCATTCGTCCTTCGACTCTTACTGTGAATAATTTGACACAATTAGGTGTAAAAAAATGGAAAATAAATCTCGTTCGTCCTTAATTATTTTTTATTATTTAAATCATTGAATCCTTTTTTCTTCAATTGGGTAGCACCGGAGTGTTAGCACCTAGCGACCTAGCACCTAGCCACCAGCGAATTAAGCTCTTAAATAAAAGCTCCAACGAAAAAGTTCGCCTTTATGCGATGCGTCGGCAGGATGACTACAATTTCTTAGACGAACTGCAGTTCCCTCTGAGAGTACCCGAATGTAATGCTTTTTGCGCTTAGGCGCTACCACGATTAAATTTAGGTTAGATAGAAAGGACGTATAGTCGACTCGAATCTTCAAAGACAGCTTACAGGCCAGCAATAGCAACGGCTAGAATATATTGGAATAAACGAAGATTTATCTCTACCCCCACTCTTCGGAGTTTCCCCAGACAGCTGGCGCTTACCCCCACTACTTGGCTGTATATGTATTTTTTAGTAGACGCATGTTTTTGTTTAAATTCTATTAATAGAATATAAGGTCTGTATGACGCAATATTTTAAAGTTGCAGTTACGGCTTCGCAGTTGTAAGCTAATGCTGAAAAGAATAATAAAGTGATATTATTTTACTTTAATGACTTTGATTGTAAATTAAAAAAAAAATATATATATATATATATATATATATATATATGAAGTAATAAGATGAGAGTTAATTAAAGCTTTAAATTCAATCTTTAAAATTTAAAAAATGTCTTATTTTGAATACGGCATGGGTTGTAAATAAGTGGCACATATACAAAAACATATGAAGCGTAAAATTTTTGTTATAAAAAAATGCTTCATGAACATTAAAAATATTAAAATATTATTGTTTTTTGGGAAAAACATCGAAATCTCCTCCCTGAGAAAATAGACTTATCTTATTATAATATTTCTATATACACATATACCTTTTTATAAGCATTTACAACAAATTAGGCTAAAGGGAGCGACATGGAGGAGGTGAGTAAAAACATGCGTAAATGAAGGAGGAGGTGGCTCCTGGAGTGATACGGATGTGTGCGGCAGCGGGGAGCGGTTTCTGTCACGCACTCGAGGCCTGACATAGTTCTCCTTGATTTCGTGAAACGATCCATGCCAAGGAGAACGAAAAAAGAGAGGTACAGAACCTTATAAGGGACTTGCGAAGGTTATACCAAGAATATTCTGTTCGGTTAGTCGTCCTGATTGTCGGTGTTCTTGGTGGTAATAAGCTTTCACTAGGCGATAGCCTCAAAAGCATCCCTGCGTGTCAACGAAATACCGAGACACTTACGGGGGAAAAAAATAGTTATTTGTGATACAAGTGCGCAAAGTAGGTGATGGTGTGCGAGTGTGAATTTTGCAGCATAAGCCGGAGTCTCGAAGCGAGTGCGAAAACGTAGACGAGTGCTTAAAGCGGCAGGCGAATGATGCAATCACACGAGTTACCACGAGTTACACGAGTTGTTAGGAGGAGGTAACGAAAAATACTAATTTTATATTGCATAGAGTAAGCCATATTCAAACTGCGCATGCGCGAAAATCATTCGCACACAGTCTGCTCAAATAAAGTCCTTTAGACACAATTTAGAAGCATGAAAACGTCAACTTTAGAGGTGGGTGTTGCAAAAATATACATTTTTTGTTTGTTTCGGTTTTGATTCCTTGGGAATCAAACCGAAGGGCCTATGACAAAACCACCGAACGCCTCCCCTGGTTGCGGGTATATAACATCTGGCAGGACTTTCACTGCTAAGGTTCGACAGTTCGCGCGCGAACTGCGGATCCGTCATCACACACTCAACAAGTCAAAGCTATTGACCATCAGACAGCATACTATTGACAGAATACGAGTACTCTCTAACGCTTGGAGAAGTCTAGAGCGGAGAGAGAGGTGGGTCAGAGAAAACCAACAGTTTTTGTCTGACCCATCTCGACTTTTCCAAGACCCTCCAGTTACTGTCGTCCACCCGCCCATACCAGAGGAGCTCAAGGCATATTGGAGAGAAGTCTACGAAGTCCAGCATCCACTGGAAGAAAACTCAGAGAATATAAATAGCTTCAAGGAGCTGTGCAGTGCTCTCATAACACCTGAGGAGAAATACCCACCTATCACTACTTAGGAGGTGAAAAGCGTATTAAGAGGCATGAAGAACTATTCCGCTTCGGGACCAGATGGTATCAAGACCTTCTGGTGGAGGAAGTTTCCTTCAACCTACCAGCATCTGGCCCGCATTTTAACCTCATATCTAAAGTCGGAAGAGCCTATTTTGGAGTGGTTGGTGCAAGGGCGCATAGTGCTCCTGCCGAAGACGGGCAACTTAGCTGACCCTAAAATGGTCAGGAAACACGGAGTAGTGGGCAAAGGGGCGTTTCTGTACAAAGAAGTGGAGGAGGCTGCTGAAACACTCGGCCTTGACCTCAATATCAGGGGTGAGCAAAATGCATCAAATTTTATCCATCTTGAGTACTCACTCCTGAAGGCTCGGATTAAGAAAGCACAGGAGAAAAACTTTCGCGAACAGCTCCTCGAAGAGAGGATGCACGGCATCTTCCACAGAAATGTGGCGGATCAATCGATGCCGTAGGAGCTAACGCTTGCTTTCCTTAAATGACCCGGATTGAAGTCGGGCACTGAGAGTTTCATTTTGGCATGTCAAGACGGTGTCATTTCCACTCTAGCATACCATCGCCACATTTTCAGCCAAGACATTCCCGATGATAGCTGCAGAGTGTGTCATGCACACCCCGAGCATCTAGGACACATACTATCTAGTTGTCCAACTCATGCGGGAACGACCTACATCCAAAGGCACAATGCGGCAATAAGAGTGCTTTACCACCATCTCTGTCACTCTTACGGCATTAGCCCAAATACCGCTCCGCTAAACGCTCCTAGGGAAATAGAGTCAATTGTCGAAAATGAGAAATGCCGCATATACTGAAATGTCATATTCTCGACAATTGTTTCTGTTGCACACTCGAGGCCTGATATAGTTCTCCTTGACTTCGAGAAACGAACCATGTTCGTTATCGAATTTTCGGCACCAGCTGACAAAAACGTCATAGCTAAGGGGAAGGAAAAGAAAGAGAGGTATAAAGACCTTATAAGGGAGTTGCGACGGTTATAGCCGGAATATTCTGTTCAGCTAATCGTCTTGATGATCGGCGCTCCTGGAGGTGCCAAGGTTTCATTGATTAATAGCAGAAGGCGGTCGTCCTTGGGTCGCTCCGTGTCCTCAGGGTGCACGAGACTTTTGCCGGATCATCGTATTGAATTCGACAGAGACTGTAACCACCTATCTCACGGTCGTGATACGTGGTTACAGCTGAAATTTTACCGCGATTTCGCTGGGAGCGGGTGCAATTTTTCAGATTAGCACCCGCTCCCGGCGAAATCCTGCGGTTGTCCTTATGACAAACTTTTAACTATATACAGGGTGATCCTGAACTCATCATATTCCTTGTACATACACATTCCTTGTAAAAAACTGAACAAAAAACTACTGTGACAAAATGTTGTACGATCAATAGTTTTTAAACTATTGAGAGTTGCAAAGAACCAATGGGAGCTCGCTATTCCAGCGCGTACATAAGCATCTTGCGCGAACTCTAGAACGTGATGCAATTCAAGTCAGTAATTCTAATATTCGCCAGAGACAAACAATTCCGAAGTAACGTGAAGTTCTCAAAACATATCACCCACACTTGTTCAGTGATTCCCTCGATTCAAATTCTAGAGTTTGCAGTTTTGTACAAGAAATGTGTACGTACAAGGAATATGATGAGTTCAGGATCACCCTGTATATAAGTGTCGTCGAGGGGTACACACGTGAGATTGGTATGAACTTTGGATTGGACAAGTGTGCCAAGATTCATCTGAAACAAGAACGAATTAACTGACGTTCCCGGGGACACTAACCTCGTGGATATTAGTGTTGTTAGACATCTTGACACTGGAGAGACTTAAAAATACCTAGCCGTGCCTAAGAACAGCAACCAGGACATACCATCAGTGGTGCCGTCCTATTTCTACTCTAATCGTTTGGGGTAGTTTTATGGGCTAAGCACGAGCACACGATCCTCGAAATTGTAACACGTAAGATCTAGACGCCTCACTTCTAAAAGCCGAATTAAAGAAAGCAGAGGTTGAAAACTTCCGCCAACAGTTCCTCGACCAGAAAATGCACGGAAACTTTTACAGAAATGTCTCTTGCCGAAGGAGCTAACTTTTGCTCTTCTCAGATCATCCGGACTTAATTCCGGCAGAGAGAGTTTCATTTTCGACTGCCAGTACGGTGTTGATTCCAACATTAGTATACCTTAGTCGCATTTTACGTCAAGAAGTTCCCAGCGATAGGTGCAGAGCATGTCGTGCACACATTAAGTACGTAGAACACATACTGTCCAGGTGTTCCACGCACGCGAGAACGACGTATCTCTACAGAACTAATGCGATCCTAATAGTGCTTTACTACGATCTTTGTCGCTCTTACGGTGTTGGCCGCGACCTTGCTCTGTCCAATGCTCCGAGGGAGATAATCAATATTCCAAAACGAGAAGTGCCAAATTTTCTGGTACTACGATTTTCGGACAGCAGTCTCCATTGTACAGTCGAGACCTGATATAGTTCTTCAGGACTTCCAAAATGAAGTAAACTCGTGATCGAATTCTTGCTTCTGACCGGCTGTAACATCACAGCGAAGAAGGTAAAGGAGCAGAGGTATCGATACCTTAAAAGGGAGCAACAGTGACTGCAGTCAAAATATTCGGTTGGAATAATTGTCCTTGTGATTGGTGCTCTCTGGTGACTGGAGGTGCGTAGCTATCACTGATTCGTGACATCAAAGCAATACCCGCATGCCAGAAACATGCAGAGGCACTTGCGGGATGCATGCGGATGGTGGTCAGCCCTGGATAGCTCCGTGTCCTCAAGGGGCATTAGGGTTTCGCTGGCCTATCGTTGTAATTTCGTGGTGCCCTATGTGTTCTACCTGGAGGCATAGGCCAATCAGACATTATCACTTTTATTTTATATTCTACTGGCCATACCTAAGCCAATCCTGAATCAGAATTTATGAAATTCAGTTGATTTAAATTAGTCTTGTATTTTGCCTGAAGGGCGCCAGATCGTTTACAATATGAAACCCATTGACGCCTCACATTTAATAAACAAATCCCGTAAAGAAAAATACGACTCCACAATCGTTTCCTGCTTATATCTAATGACACATGAAAGATATCGACCATTTATATGTCGGTCGTCGATCGCGCTTCAGAGCATTATTTGTAAGGCGTCGGTTAATCGCCCCAACGACTTAACGACCAATGTCTTGTATCGATTTTGAGCTAATCTTTATTTTTAACAATGAACTATAATTACATCTCATCAACTTTACCGCGATTTTATCAAAATGATGGACAAGAAACGTTCCATCATGGTGCTCCATTTATGACACAAAAGGTCATACGAGGTCGACGCCATGTTGGACGGTTTCACCTGTCGGCCTGGATCCCAAACACATCTCAACACTAATTATGCTTACATCAATCTAAAATCATTTCCGGGCGTGAAAACAACTAGCCACGAATCAAATTGAATCATTACGCTGGAGCTCCAAGCCTATTGCTCTATTTCTCCCTGTCAAGCCAACCGACTTTAGTCAAGTAGGATTCCAACCACTCAATTAATCCATCGCGCCTTACATAAAGGAATCAACCCGTGTGAATCAAATAATTACGCGCTATCCCATATTTAACATTAGTCCTAATCAAATTCGACCCGTTCAGACCCGGCCGAGAGTATAGCCTCTCCTATACCTTTTGGGGCCTTTCCCGTCTGACACAGTTCGTACCAGCGACTTTAATTAATAATTTTTCAGGAGCAAAGTAATGCGTGATAAGTATGCCTATGTCCGAACACAGAATGCCAGACGACGCCTGGGCATGTCGGCTTGGCGCCTAAAGCAAATACTACAGCCTCCTCTAGTAACACAACATTTGCCCTAGTCAGTTTTATGAAATTGTTTGTAGTCCATAGCGAGTTACGTCACTACGGTGCGTCCCGGGACACGACGCAAAAACTCACTAAGCAGACCTATCGTTCATTGTGTGCGCTCAAAATACCAGCTGCTATCGTGTTGACATTCCGCATGATAAGAACGTGTGCTAACGCTCCCGCGTTACGACGCGTTGCTTAAGTGTCCTCCTTCCCCCCAGTTGATGTGAGAGAGAGAAGTAGTCGTGTGATGTTGAGTGTGTGCTGTAGTGGTTATTCACGACTGCCTAGCCGTGATTGTGTAAGTGTGGGTGGTGTAGTGTGATGGCCGGGCCTACCGGCCCTGAGAGTGTCTAGTGAACAAAATAATAGAAAGTTCGATGGAATTAGTGAATTTATATTTCATTTATACGATGACCTCCCAGTCTGGCGATGGTTTGGAGCAGCGAAGTTACAATTCCTGGGCCTCGAGGGGTTTGTCTATGGCACCAGGCCATCCCTCTCGAGGCTCTTGTCAGATGACAGTTCATAAATGGATTATGTGCTCGACCAGGTATCGACTTTTATTTAATATTTACTTGAATTTGATTTGAGTGGGCGTGATTATTCACTCAATTTGGGCGTGGTATAAAATACCACGTCACAATATATATATCTAGTTCGGTTTCGATTCCTTTGGAATAGAACTGAAGGGCCTATGACAAAGCCACCGAACGCATCCTCGGGTTGCGGATAGAGGGTCCCTGTACCAAGGGTTTCTACTGAATATGGTTACAATAACTAATAAGCAGTCGCGGAAAATTGTCCAGTGAAGGTCCCGAAGGAATAACTCCTAAGCGGAGGTGTAACAACCGTGCCGAAAGCTGAATGACACCTGGGTGAGGTGTCTTAAACGGTTTCTCTGGGATACCGGGGGACCTCTCAGAGTATGCAGCCTTATCCTTGCACGCGGGGCTCCACAAGTATGGACGAACCCTTTCCCTAGCTGCTCGTGGGAACAATAATGACACCACCAAAACACCAAAATGTTGTAGATTTTTTTTTTAATCTACTTACATTCTTTCGAATTCCTTTGAATTCATCCAAATTTATTTTAACTCTACTGAATTCAGTTTAAACTTAGTTATTTGTTTAGATCGCATCGAATTCTTTGCAAAAATTTTGATTTTTTTCACATTCACTTGAATTTGTTTAATCCTTTTGAATTATTTGAATTCCACCGAATTTATTTCAGTTCTACTCAATGTGATTGAATTTTTGTTAGTTCTTTGAATTCTTTTGATTTCACCGAGGACAATTATATTAGTCCAAATGTTTATATTCCTTAAGGAAAACGTTCATTTTTTCAATACATTAATTATTGGGACGATGTGAAAATGGTGAAATGAATAGAAATTGAATCTTTTGAGCTGAAGGAAAACAGGGTGGCCAATGAACCGGGAGAAAGCCGGGAGAAACTTGCACCGGGAGAAAACCGGGAGAAAGCCGGGAGAGAATTATTACACCGGGAGATTTCCCGCATTAAATAAGTCGCGCGTTTCGTAGCGCTGTGTGTCCGAACAACCAATCACGAAATCGCGTAATTACTTGGGATTGGTTGATCGCCCACATTACGTCGCGTATGCGTGCGTACTAGTGCACATTCTAGACTTTTCTGAAGGTTCTGTAGTCTCATGTAGTGTGGACTCTCCTTTATGTGCAATTCGTGAAAGCTGTTACTGAGGCCGTTGTGTGTTTATTTCGCCGGCTACTCAAAACAATTCAATATTCAAAGTAGGTGCGAGTGTAATTAGAGCATGTCAATTCTCATTATACGCATTAATTTATAATGTATGTAGTTATGTATAGATTAGGCTAATTGAAGGTTCCCAAAGAAGAAGGAGCAATCCACATTTTCCTTATTTTATAGAAAAGACACACAAAAAAAAGTTTTCTAAAATTTAATTTGAAGTTATGAATTGAACCAAACATAATAGACCCTAAAAAAGCCATCCAGATTGTATCTAGATTGCACGTTAACTACAGATTGCCACATCCTTTAAATGTCCATTAAACATATAATTAGCAATTTTTGTTGAAATCGAAATGTGCATTCGAGATATTGAATTAATGAATTTTATTAAAATGAAATTTATTCTAAAATCATACAGTGTTGAAAAAAGTGAACAGAAAGTTGTAAAGCTGAAAAAATTGCTAAAAATATAATAATTAAAGCAAACGCTTTCGGTAGACTGTTATTTCTATTTTCAGATTTTTTAAGCAAAAAAAAAACAATTTTCGAAAATTTGTGAATTGGCTCCTTTTCCTTAGGCACCCTCCAGTTTGTGTTTATTAAAGGGTGAAATGCAACACATTTGCATGATTTCTTGTATGATTATTTTTACAGGTCGACAAATAGCAATGTTTTCAAAATCAAATACAACATCGTATCGCCGTGAATATGAAACCGAATTTGTATCGGTTCGAGAACATCAGACAATTAAAACAATGGCAAGATGTGTGTGGTGTAAAAAAAATTTAGATATTTCAAATATGGGTAAAGCTGCTCTCAGAAGTCATGAAAAAAAATCCACTAAACATATTACCTATGTTAATGACAGGCAAAAATGTCTTCAGCTGGCAACGTTGAGTAAGAATATCAAAGAAGCATGTCAAACGCCCTGCAATCAACAGGATATTCAAGACACGATAGCTACTGTAAAAATAACAGGTACCTACATGTATTTATTTTTCTAGAAGTGAAAACACATACATAATTTCCTTGTCCCGTGTTTTATAAAATAAAAACGTTAAATTTTTTTGGAAAATAAAACTCTTTTTGTAACTTGGAGGTTATATGAGTGTAACGGAAAATATTTCTTAACAAATTAAAGCGTTCCAAACTTCAAAATCATCTTCGGATTCTAAATCTAAAAAAATAAGGGTGATTGCTAAAATATAGACCATATTAGACAATTTTCTTATCCTGCTTATTATATGATTGAAAGTCAATGCTTTTCTCGTAAATCGGTTTGCCGATGCTCATCGATTTCCGCAATTGATGATATGGGAAAAAACTGCACGTTTTGCAACAACAGTATATTTTTTTTAAACCGGGAGAGATCACGAATTTCTACCGGGAGAACCGGGAGAAAACCGGGAGAGGAAAATGAAAAAAATAAAGGCCACCCTGGAAAAAATCTGTGGGTACGCATCCGATAAAAGTAAAAAGAGATTTGAAATCGGATAATATATTTTGTTTGGTATTTGGATTTGAAAATTGGAAAAAACTCCTATTGGTTGAAATATTATGGCAAATTTTTGTATATGCAGTTTTTGCTAGTCAACAGTAATAAAAAATTACAAATTTAAAATAAAATTTTTTGCTCAATTTAGAATTTTTTTAAATGTCAAAAGAAAGTTTTTGGATTGAGTTAAATGCACTTTTTGTTGGAAATAGTTGAATATTTCGAATCTGAAATTTCTTCAGTTAGAATTGAAGAAACGCGTTCTTTTTTTATTTCATGGGAAAAAATTAGTTTCAGATTCCAACCCAAGCATTTTTTCCCCTCAGGTCAAACGATTCAATTAATATCATAATTGTTACTTTGTACCATTAAATGTCCCTCTTATTTTCAGTACATCCTTTTTTTAAATAGAAGTACACATTTTTTCGCGCCAACTTTTTATTTTTAAGTAATTTACAATAACACTAAATATGTATTATCATATATAATAATAAATAATTATTTATTATTATGAAATTCTTCTTTTTCTAAAATATCGAATTTTTAAAATAAACTTTATGTTGTATTTTTTAAATTAAGACATACAGTTTTTTATTTCTTTGGGATTAGCGATGAATAAATAATTAGTTATTGAAGAGTGATTAGACAAACCATTATAAAAATAATTTATTTTCGTACGAAGTGAATTTTACATTAACTACGTTATAAACCTGTGTAATTAAAATTAAACTGCCATAATGAAAGATTAAAGATAATTTTTTGTATGAAATGTTTGAAACCTATTGAAATCTTTTAGAATCTTTAAGTCTTTCTGAAAATATAAACATATGATATAATTAATATAATATAATATCTATTATATGTATACCATTAAGCCATTTCCATTTCAGGGTAGGCGTGACACTACCCGATTCGGGTAGTGTTTCTAGGTGGATAGTTTTCTTGTAGTTATAAATAACTACAAGTGTGGGCTCACCACACCCATGATATGCCAACAGTACGCAGTATTCTCGAATGGTCACCCATCCAAGTACTAACCGCGCACAACGCTGCTTAACTTCAGTGATCTGACGAGAACTGGTTTTTTCAGCGTGGCATGGCCGTTGGCCATTATATCTAATATATAATATAAATATATTTATTATTCATAACAATTATTTTTAAATCTTTATGAAATCTTTGAAATTTTTTCGAATGTTTGAACTCTTTCTGAAATCTTTGAATTCTTTTGAAATCAAATCTTTGCAATGTTTTGGAATCTTTGTGAAATGATTTAAAATGTTTTGACATCTTTTGAAAATCTTTTGAAATCTTTGAAATCATTGAAATCTTCGTGAATCTTTGTGAAATGTTTGTCAAATCTTGTGAAATGATTTAGAATCTTTTGAAATCTTCGCGAGTTTCTTTGAATTCTTTGAAAAATCTTTGAAACCGTTCGGAATCTTTGAAATCTTTCTAAAACTTTTGAAATCATTGTGAAAGCTTCTAAAATCTTCAAAAATCTTCAAAATCAATGAAATCTTTTGGAAATGTTTGTCTTTGAATGGTACTGTCATCGACTATCACTAATTATATTCTCTTGTGTTTCAGCTTATTTCTCATTGACCTAAAGAAAAAGTAAATCCAGAGACGTTTTCTTCCCACTCATAGTTTTTCTCTCGAGATTTTGTACAATGCAAGATAACTAGTTTTAAGTATTAAAATTCTGTCAAAGAAGGTTCAACTGTCTGAAATGGACAAAAATTAATGCAAACATTTTTTGAAAGGATTATTTAATTTAGCGTTTAATAAAAATGAGCTCACTCAATATTTGGGACGTTCACTTTTTGACTTTCACCATGTTGTCGTGTTATTTATTCGACTGCCATTTTGCAAACGTAAATGATTATAATGCACATCAAGAACTACACAAAAATGATAAAAACTTGATTTTAGTTTGTGCTTATCCCGGTTGTGCAAAGGAGTACACAGCATATAGTAGCTTTAGACAGCACGTTTATAGATATCACCGTGAACACAGGGTACAGGTTGGCTTCTATTCTTGTACACAGAACGAATGCAGTTGTTATACACGAGACTTGAAACTTCTAAACATTCATTGATACAGGCATTTTGACAGTCCCCACAAAGGTGTTTTGTGCTCATTGCCCAATTGTTTAATACCAACTAAGAAATTTAACACTGCTAACGCGTTGAAAATCCATATTTCTAGAAGTCATCATTATGATCAGTACGAACATGGGGTAAAAAGTAATAATGATCCCTTCAACGTTCCTGTCGTTGATCATATTGATGATCAGAATAAAGTTTGTGCTAATCGAAATATACATGTGCCACAAGGCGGTGTCACGCTAAGCGACACTAATCCTGTCCCAAATGCTTCGCAATCTTCAGATGTGGAAAATCTAGCTAAATTATACCTTTGTTTGAATACTAAACACTTTACTACTTAATCTGTTTTACAACCAATTATAGCAGGCCGAACCGAAATTTTTGAGAAGTGCACAAATAGTTTCATTTCTAATATCAACGACGATAATAACTTTTTACACGATCAGAAAGGGGAGATTTTTAGGATATTTGAGAATAATTTTCATAGCATTAATGAAGCACATAACAGTAAATACGGTCTTCTTCTCAAGTTCCTGAGCATGCGAGTGAATGGCACTATCATTATGTTCCGATCTTGGATAAGTTAAAGCAATTGATTGAAAATGACAATATTCGTTATTTTTGTGAACATCCTAAGGCTTCCACTCATTATACTGGATTTTTTGATTTCACGGATGAAAATATTTTTTGAAATAATTATTTGTATGTAGTATATAGAAATGGTTTAAAGATTATTTTATACCAAGATGCATTTGAGGTTTGCACTCCAATCGAGACTTCGAGAGGTAAATCCAAAATTATTACTATGTACATGATATTAGGTAATTTTCCACCTCACCCAAGATCAAAAACGAATAACGCACAGCTTGTTTTGTTGTGTTTAGAGAAATATGTAACTAGATTTGGCTGGGATGTTGTTATTGAAAGAATTAATCAAGATTGGAACATATTAGCAAATGATGGAATTACCCAGTCATTCTCATGACAAACGACAACATTTAAAGGAACGGTAGTCTTCATGTTAGGAGATAATTTAGGCAGCCATCAGATAGGAGGTCTTAGCGAAAATTTCAGCAAGTCAATTTACTTTTGCCGTTTTTGCGAAAAACTTCGTTCTCAATTAAAGGCAAACGATTATTCGGAAAAAGAATTGAGAACCATCTATAGTTATGATACATGCGTCCTTTAGGCGCAGCGTACTGGTAAGATGAATAAAGGAATTAAGAAGAATTTAATACTTAATATAATAAAATCTTATCATGTTTGCAACCCCGGTTTACCACCATGCTTACCACATGATTTTTTTTAAGGATTTATACAGAAAGACGTCCTGTATGGCATAAAGTACTTCGTTAACAGGCACTGGTTTCGGTTTGGTTTCCTAAATTATAGACTTGCGAACGTAAGGCTATCAACTGACATTTCATCAACGAATTGTATACCAGTCATTAGAGAAACATACAAAAAATTATGCGGCGCAGCAACTCAAATTAGGCGCTTAGTTCATGTACTTCCAGTGGCGATATACGACGTAATACGAGATGCTGACGATCCAGTTTGTCGAATGATTCTGCGTTTACGAGATATTTGTGAATTAGTTTGCGCTCCAGCTCTCTCTGTTAGGCAAGTAGTGTTGCTTCAAAACAAGATAGAAGATTATTTACAATTGAGAATAAATTGTTTATCAAACAAATCTTTGTCACCGAAGCTTCACTACTTGTGTCACTACTCATCTCTGATTGACGAAATGGGGCCGTACATCATCTGGAAACTATTAGGTTAGAAAGCAAGCACAAACCTATGAAAAGCACAATCAAAACTTCAAAAATGTCACGAAAACTCTCTCAGAAAAGCATCAAGGTATGCAATGTTTGAACGAAAATAATTATTTAACGCTGGTAGAGGCATCTGTTGCTTCGAAATACAATTCAGAGAATTATGGTGAGGAGGTTAATGATGCTATAAAAGCTTACATTGAAGAAGAAATTATAAGTAACGTACGCGTTTCCGAAAAAGTGAATTTTATGGGTATTGATTACGCGAAGAATATGAGTGTTTGCGTCGGGAAAAGCGAAACTGGTAATTCTGCGATGTGTCGCATTGAGCTCATTTTAATTAACCAAAACTGTTTTTCTTAGGTCATATAAGTGAGATAATTCCTTATTATGAATCAGGAGTTTACGAAAGATCGCGAATTAATGAAAACTTGCAACAAAAGCTGACTATGTTTCCACATTCCTCCTTGCTGTCTTCCGATCTTTTCCCGAAGTTATTCTCAGATCATCATCCATATACTTGTCGAAATACGTGTCTTTTGATCCTGACTTATAAGCAACGCAAGTGTAAGTTATGCGAGATGAATTTCGTTTATATTGTTTTAAAAAATTTCTTTTCAACATTTTTATTCAGTTCGAAGAGAGGAAATGTTTAAAAACGTTTTCTGAATTGCTACATGAAATTATAATTTTCATTTACTTCAGAATGTAAAGTTTAGAAAATTTTCAAGTTTATGATTGCTGAGTATTGATTATAGTGTTTATAACTTTAATTTCTTTTAGATATTGCAGTTATTTAAAGTCTGTTTCTGCAACAGGGATAAGAAGATTGTTGTTATCCTACAGAATGTTACGATTGCTGATATAATTTTAAAATCCAACATGAAAATGAATATTACGGGCACAAGATTGGTACTCGAAAGTGATGGAACTCTGCTAGAGGATGACCTGGTTCTGCAAATATTCCAAGAAGAGACTTCTATGGTTCTTCATGATGGAGAAATATGGCGAAAGCAGGAATCTCAATCCAATAATAATATTAATGATCAAATGCAGCAGCCCAACATGGAAGGCCTAATCAATGCAGAATTGGACGTCAATGACGTGCAGTTCATGGTTCCAAATCTACTTGTAGGACAACAGAATGCACCAGCGATCGACATTATGCATCCAGAACTCTTAGTTTTAGCACAGAACGCATTGCCGGTTGAATCTGTGCTGCCAGAGGCCTTACTATTACCACTAAATGGTGGTGGCATGGAAGAGGTGGTAATGATCGACGAAAATCGTGAATTGGATACGCCTATCATCGGCCCATGGTCAGCCTATAACTTTAACTGGACTAAGGTGGCAAAGAGCATCATAACTCGATTGGAAAGGGGTGACCGATCTAACAGAACTCGCAATCAGCTGTAACATTGAGTAATTGAACAAATGCCCAAATACCCAAATACTCTCGATGATAGAATTCGTGGAAAATGATACGGCATTGGCTTCATCACTTTCTTGGATGCTTTAAAGGAACAAAATATCTACTTAAATATACCAGAAAGGCAACGACCTCCTTTAAATAGAAGAAAAACATCTGCAATCATTTCAAAGCTTATTATGCTATCCAGAGCGGGTACAACGAATTGGCAACCAGACATCTTTCCGGAGGGAGAAACCCAAGACACCTTGGAAGAAAAAAAAACGATCTGAGGGATATCTTCTTATGTTTAGAAGTTCGGAAACCAGCTAATGAGGTTAAGAACCAAGATATACAGACAACGCTTCAATTTACGTTTAAACTTCAACGAGAATTCTTTAATAACTTTAATGAGCCACCTTCAACTGAAGACCTGAACGATTTTTTGCCAATTTTGCTTCGAAAAGAATATCTGTTCTATCACTATGAATTGCTGAGGGGTCATCCTAAAACTTTATTTGAAAGTAACTTCGTGGAAGAAAAGTAGAGAATGTTAATGTACGGGCGTCAAAAGAATCTCACTGCAGCAGAGGAACCTGAAGATTAGGAAGTATTGAAAATAATTTTCAATCACTTCAATGAAGATACGAAACATTTCCTTCTTGAACTACCTGTAAGCTTTCGTTAGGATAAAACTGGATTTTCAAACTAATAACAGTTTATGGACTTAGATAACTCCAGGCTTTATAATTAATTTTTCAGACAAGGCAGTCGTGGAAGGATCTTGAATCTCCGCAGAAAGGTACTTTCATTGCGAGAGAAGGTAAGACCTTAAATTTCTATTTAATACGTATATTAAAACAATTACGCTCTGCTACCTTAAAACTTAAATAACCGTATTAATTTTAGCTCATCACAATTTTTGGAGTTATCATCTTATTTTTAATTGCAAAAACTTCGATTCCTGTAGTACCATCCTCGAGGCTTTGAAATGGATCTTCGCAACATACTTCGTTTGGAATAGGCGTTATCCTAGAGGTTACACTCATACCTTGCAATTGCTTCAGGAGGTTATCCTGCGATTGGGTGCAGAAGATGGTTGCAAAGCACCAGATTGCAGAAAGGTCAGGAGAAGGGTTGACATATTATTCAAAAAATTGTATGAGATAATAATTCTCCAGAATGTTGAGGATATTGCCTAATTTATAACGATTTCTGTGATTTCAATTCATTATACTATTCAATTCTTTGTGATTTTATATTTGAGTATCACTTTCATAGACACCAGATTAAACTTGATAAAGTTTAAACAAAAAAGTTGTTGCCAACACAGTATTGTGGAAACTACGTCGTTCACAAAATAACATTGTTTAATTTAGAAAATAATTTAATATTTGTTACAGGAAATTTGAGTGATACTAAGCTGATTATAATAATTTACAAAATACTAGGTTCGTTTAAATTCACTTAAAATCTATTTTTGACTAAGCAAATAATTTAATTCTTCGTTAAGAAATTTAAGTGCTACTTAGCTTTTTACAATAATTTCGAAAACACTAGATTCGTTTCAGATCATAAGAATGTCTAATTCGTAATACAATTCCACTGTTTGTGATTCTAGAATTAAGAGATATGTCTTAAAGAAAAAGGCAAAAGAGGCCTCAGATTAAAATATGTTGTTGCCAACAAGGTGTTGTGGAAACTATGTCGTAAAAAATTAACATATTTAATTTAGAAAACAATTTAAATCTTTTTATAAGAAATTTGAGTGCTAGTCAGCTGTGTGTTCTTAACCTATCTCAACCCTACTTATATTAAACAGAGGGCGCAACGGAAGCCCTAGCTCTAATCTCCCACTCTCTGTGATCCCTTCTCCTTAAAATTCCTACTGTCCCTACATGTGTCTTTCTCCTTCTCTCTCACATAGTGCTCCAGCACCTCTTTACCCTACATTACAACATTCCCCCTACTCTACTTTACCTTTCCGCTTCTCCTTTCGTATCCACACAGAACATCCTTCACACAATTGCCTTTCTCGCAGTGCTCTAGACTCCTCTTTTTCCTCCACCAACACTTTACAAAACATAATCATCCACTGTACACCTGGCGCCCCAGCATCCCTTTTTCTTACTCAACATACACCTTTGCTCTGTTTTTCACTCCCGCACTTATTCTTTTGCCCCACCCTGCTCCTCCGTTACATTCTTCTTCCTTTCCTGCTCGCCGTCCTTCTTCTTCGCCAAAGTAATCGTGCCGGATACCACCATCTCTCCTTCCGTCTCACTCCAGTGCCATAAAGTCTCCCCTACCAACCCTCATGAATCTTAGCTCGACTTCGTTCCCTGCTAGTTCCGTTCTCCGCTTCTCCTTTCTCAAGCATTCTTGAATCTCCTCTTCCCTTTCCATCAAATCTTCTTCCGTCCACAAGCCTGTGCCTCTCAATTTTCCTTTGACATTGAGCACGCCCCTTTTGTTCTCCCATGTCTTTAACTGAAGAAGCATGGCTCCATCCATTTTCTTGGATTTCTCCACTTTCGCCACCACCTTCGTATGCGCGGCCAAGACCCCTACCAAATTAGTCACCTCGTTCTCCTCCTTGCTGATTCCCAGCACTCTGAGGTTCCTCCTTCTCTGCGCTCTCTCTTCCTTTTCTCTCTCCCACTCTTCTGGTGTTAGCTTTTTCGGTAGCTCCCTCCATGTTCTCTCTTCCTCTTCCGTCTGGCATCCAACCTGTTTCGTTTCTCTCTCTTCGTTTCGTTTCTGCAGTCTCTCCATTTTCGCGCTCAGCTGTTCCAGCTTTTCGACCATCTTGTTCAGTGTCTCCTCAAAGTTTCTTCTATCAATCTCCCGTTCACTTCTCGTGTGCGCTCTTTCTATCTCCCACTCCCACTTTAAGTCCGTGATAAACTTGTCCTGCCTCACTTCCAGCATGTCCACCGCATGTTTAAACTCCAGTTTTCTCCCTTCCTCCTTTTCCCTCTCCTGCTTCTTGTCCTTCTTTTCATCGCCCATCTCGCTTTGATCTTCGCTACTGCTCAAGTCAAAGACAAATTCCTTTCTTTCTTCGTTTTCTCCACTCTCCACTAGATGGCACCAGCCTGCTTTCCTCTCTCGGCGTCCTTCTGGTCCGACCCTAACCTCACTCTCTCGGCGTGTCACTTTTTGTACCTTAACCTGTCTTTTTACCTTCTCTCACTCGCGGCCACTTATCGCAGACACCTTTCCTCACCTTCTCAAAACTTCTTTTCACCCTATGATATCGTGTTTTTTACGAATCCGCTGTTTGTGATTTTAGAATTTAGAGATAAGTACCACTTTCTTGAAGGAAAAGTCAAAAGAGGCCTCATATTAAACTTTATAAGGTTAAAATAAAAATGTTGTAGTTTATGTATTCCTTGACATATAAAAATGGTTCCACTTTATATGTACACATATTTATTATTTTAATTTTCATTGCAATTATAATTTTTTGCATGTTCATTTCCATACTGCGTTCAAGAATTCCCGGGCATATAAAGCACATGCGCGATAATTGTATGCCTAGTTTACATGGAGAGTGGAATTTTGCAGCACTCTTGTGAAAGTGCATTGAGTCCAAACTACCAAACCGGAATTTTCCCATCTGCGTGTAATTTGACACTATCATCGTTATTGTTCACTATTTATGTAATTTTACCCTATAAATGACTGGTCTTTTGTGTCCAATCAATTAGAGTGTAATTTTACATCGATTTTTTTACAGTGTAGCCTCACTTCCAATCGTTTATCTTCAACAGGAATGAATGAATGTCCGCTCTGAATTTTGGACACACTCAATCGGAGTGAGGGAAAATCGTTTGTTGAGCTTCCTTTGAGTTCCGCTATGTATTTCTTTGGTGTGATGGAAGATTGGCATATGTTCGAATTTATTCTTCGCCCCTTGTAGACATCTTGTTATGTCAATATTGCTTCATCCGATGATTTAGCTTGAAGACAAGCACGTGTGGCCTTTCTTTTGAAAGTAACACCAATACCATCGCATGAACCTTTGCCATGGGCGGTAGCCTGAAAGTGCCATTTACCCTCTATGTCGAAATCTGCTTTATGATGCATGAACTTCATCATTTGAAAACGATTTTTATAGTGTTGCGTGGAGCCATCAATCACATAAATGATTTTCCTCACTTTTGGCTAAACCTTCTCAATTTTTGCTATGAGGGTTGTCAGCATAACATATTCTGACTCCATATTCGTAATCAGCGACACAATATCATTGACACAATAGAAACGTTTCACGTCAACCGGGACAGGCTGTTGCCAAAATTATTTTGATATAATAATAATTGCAAATAGCATTATGAAAATATGTTTTTTTTTTTTTCTAGAGGTACCGCCGCTAAGTAAGCTAGTATTGGCCGCGTGGATCGCCGAGGCTCTGACAGAGTACGAGTTGTGAAACGAACCCACAAACAGAGGGAGTGGGTCTAAATCTAATGCCTCAGCCCTAACGGCCGTCGCTTACTCTTTATAGGGATTCTTATTGAATATAAGTTTTTGCAGCACAGAATGAGGAAAAGGGAAGAAAAATAAGAGAACATTTATTCTGGAGGACAGCGGAGAATAACGCTGTCACCAATAACGATGATGTCGGAGTAAACGATATAAACGAGAGTCAAGGAAATACACAATTTTTAGAAGCAACATTTGTGACCGTCCGCGATGTAAGGGACCTAATGCGGAAAAAATCGATTTTTCGTTTCTTACAACGAGCGATAGTTTTTTATTTGGTACTTCAGAATAAAAAATATTATTCCTATATCTGAAAAATTCGAATTATTATTCAACTGCCAAATGAGCGCCTTTTATAGAGTTCCTCTGTTGGACCGCCTCTTCAATCGCACCTCCTGTAAAATAAAGCTACTGCGCGTTAGGGCCCTTTCTTCCCCGGCGGTTTGATTTTCAGAATCAATAAAGGAAGCAGAAGAAAAAGTTAATAATACCCTAATATTGATATAGATTTATTAGACATTTTTGTAAACAAAGCAAATGTTTACATTGAATTAAAGGAATAAAGTAAAAGAACGATTTCTTAAATAATAACAAAACCCTTTACCAGCGCACTTTCGAATAGTACTACAATTCGGCGACCTGAAACAGGGAATTTTCCAAAAAATTACAATTTTGAGTTAGGACATGGAAATTTTAAAAAGTAGTATAATTGCCAGACCGAGAAAATGAAAAATTGACCTGGAGAAACATGGGAATTTAAAATCATCCATCGGATAGACACTCTGATGATTAAACTTTGGAAATTACGAATTGAAAATTACGTTTGCGAACAGTAACCGCTGGATTGTAATAACTGTAGCTACAGCTCAAATTAGCATCAACAAAAAAGACATATTTGGCGAAAAAAATCACACAGAAACTTTTCATCAGTTTCTGAAAAAATATCGCTTTTTATGTGATACGTAAATCGAATTTTTCATCACAAATCTTAAATTCAAATTAAATTTAATCCGTATGTGGAATTTTACATTCTCGATTAACGACTAAATCATTTTAAAATTAAGACGTTTAGTTTTACCAGCACCATAATTTTTGAACAGTTTCAGTTTTAAACTTAAATAAGAACAAAAATTTTTTCACTTGAATAAAATACTGTAATTATCAACAGTATATTTATAAATTTAAACTTTCATAAGAATAAATTTAACAGCCTTACTCTTTGGCCAAATAATAATTATAATAAATAATTATTTTACCAATAGTCTCTGTGATGGAATTTTTGCTTACTGTCGCTTCATACCAATTTTAAAAAAATGTTTGGATTCTAATAAGGCATGTATTATTTTTCTGGGGAAAACATTCCCTACAACTATACGGGTTCCTATTGAAAAAATAAATGAAAAATCTTCAAAGACACTTATTTCTTTATAAAATTTGTTCTTTTTGAAAATTTGTTCCAACGGTTCTAGCCACAGAAAAATTTTCATGAAAAATTGGGAACAGTGGAGTTTTGAAGAATGTTCCCTCCGCAAAAATAAGTGACCATTTATTGAAATTCAAATATTTTTCAAAAACTGGTAAGAGCCGATAATAAACACAATTCAAGTGTAAAAAATATTGTTAAAGCAAATGTTCTTGGGATGTTTGAAATTTTTTTCATAAAAATTAAGTTTTTTATTCAAAATATTATAATCAGAAATTTTATTTTGATGCTTAAAATTGTAGACAAACTATTTTTTTTGAGATAACTGGTTTTTGACATTATTGGGCCTAAGAAAGTATTCAAGTTGAAATTATTTCTATCTAGCATTGATAAATTTTCAATAGTTTGATTTTTGATGCGAATTGTAGCTCACTTGATTTTTCGTCAATTAATAATAGTTTTTCCTACCATTCATCTACGATTATGCTTGTAATATCATTAGAAATTATATATTAATCGTACTTTTTGCGGTATATAGCAAGAATGTTCAGTGCAGCTAATTAACTAAAGTTAGCCATAAAGGATATTAAGCGTAAAATCCATATTTTTCATTGCAGACTTATGCAGTTAAACGCTACGAAATTTTTTCCCTATACACGTTAGGCTTGTCTTCCTGATAGAAAATTATTAAAGGTAAATCATTAAAATCCTATAATAATTTTGCTTCTAAAATATTTGTGCAAGGAAATGAAAAGGAACTTTTTTATATCTGTTTCCGAAAAAGACTGACCGTACTAATTATGTACTAATTTACTATTCTAAAATTCTGTTGAATTGGGCGGTGAGGGCCTAATGGAACATCCTGGATTTCACTTCGTCTCAATTCAAAAATCGCGCCGCTTTCCATGTTCATCCTCACCCGTTTTCCATCCATATTATATATTCCACGAAGAACCGTATTAGATGCCAATATTGCAAAGATTTCCCCATTGAGTGTTGCTAATACTCTTCGTTCTCCGCTAGTTACGGGCGCATAGGTAGAACGTCCCACTCGCAATTGAATTAGTTCATTGTGAGTAAAATTGTATGATCGAATTTCGAATTGCCGACGCGGATTTGAATAGGGAATAAGCCTTAAATATTCATTTTTGAGAGAAGTCGCAATTCTGGTAGGAGGAGAACTAATCCTGACACTAGGAGGTAGTTCGGCAGAAGAGAGAGGCCTGGCAGGAGGAGGAGACCTGACAGGAGGAGGAGACCTGACAGGAGAATGAGGTCTACCAGAAGAATAAGAAGGTCCGCAAGAAGAAATACCGGGAATAAGTTTGTCATTAGTGCAACAGTTGGACTGTGATCCTAATTCTGCAACAAGAAACAGAACATTACATTTTTTCAAGTACTAACTGTGTACATACTCGCATTTTGGTATATCATGAACACCTTCTGGCAATATTGTGTGGAAAAATTGAGCATGTTGAGGATCACTTGGCCGATTAAACTTCTTGAAAGCTTGACTAGCAATATTCAGGGAATACTATTGAGGATAGTGATGCATGTCGATCGAGCCGATCGAGATTTTAACGAGCACGAGAAAGATGATCGTTTATTTTCAACCAAATATCGATCGGATGTTGAGCAACTTTTAGAGTCCTTTTTTGGAGTTCCTAATAAATGAACAAATGTAGGATACAAAGTGCGCGTATCAAGAAACAAAAGAATAAATTAATTCCATTATTTACATTATTATACTTCAGAAGATTTTATTAAGAAAATCAATTTAATTTACTGCTGGTTTGTAGTACGTAGTCTTGTAAATTGTGTCGAATTTTTTTAAGGAAGCTGCAACCATTTCCCTCCCCCAGGATGTTTCATAAAACATTTCAAGTTTGTGTCTTGGGTCCAAAATGAGTACAGAACAGTATACTCACTTACTTTTTGTATAGTGCTTCATCAGTTTGGCCAAACATACTTTTAATGCTTCTAGCATACTTTGATTTGTTGAGCTCATGGCAAACTTTTCTCTTAAAGTATCTATGACAGAAGTTATTCGATAAACAAGCTTATTGAAACCAATTACAATCAAAGGTAGTGTTACATATTTTTTCCAGCTCAAAACTACAGGTAGTTCCTTGAAATAACGGAGAAATTTCAAAACTGTTCTTAGCAGCGACCATTCATGAGCTGAAATAAAAAATGTCTGCAGTGGCTCATTTGAGTTACAGAACACAGTTATTGCGCAATGCATCTGAATTGCAGTATCTATCACTGCGTAGGTTGAATTCCACCTGGTAGAGATATCAATGTTAGGAAGATGTACTTTCTTATCAGTTATTTCGCAGCAACATTTTAGCTTATTTCGCTACTATTCGGAGTATTTCAGAACTGTAAAAAGCTTCCTCAACTTTAAAAGAGGAAACTTATCAGCCGAATCTTCATTTTCTGAACGATTTTCCTCTTCAAACAGCTCATTTACAAGATTATCGTCTTCAACACTCTCGTCTTCTTCATTTATATCTTGTTCTAGGCTTCCATCATAATCGTCCTCATTTTCTGCATTACGAGTCCCATCAATTTTCAATTTGCCGAGTAAATCTTGAACGCCCAAATTTAAAATATGTGCGTAACACCTAAAGTGCTGATCTTCAGCATCAAATATTATTAAACGGGATAACTCGGTCATAAATGTTGTATTAGCTACAGCGTTGTCGAATGTAACACCTTGTATTCTTCTAATTCAGAAACCTGAAATGCCTTCTGGAATGTTACAGCTATTTCTTGTCCAGTATGTTTGCCATTTTCAGGAGTAAAAGAAAGGTTTAATGAATGCATTTTCCAAGCATCATTTATGAAATGACTAGTTACCCCGTAATATGAACGCTGACATATCGACGTCCAACCATCCAGAGTAAATTAATTTTTCGATTGATTAGCTTGCAAGAATTTAAAAACAACTGCTTCAATTCGAAATATTGATATATTAAAATTTCAACTTGCCAAAGCTTGAAATTTAATGATTTGTTTGATCGACTTTTGAGACAACACGAGACGAACAAAAAAATTGAAAATTCGAACATATCGGTTCAACAAATTTAACGGTAACCGAGAACGATCGATCGATGACAAGCATTTCTCGGGTCGACGCGAATCACTAATTAGGGAAGGTTCCTGGAAATGTTTTATTTCACATTTTTGGTACAGAATGTAATGCACTTTTTATACGCACATGCGGGGGAATTTTAGAAGACTGAAAAAAAACGGCGGACAAAAAAAAAACAGTGCGTTCTACTCTCTTTCATTCTATTGACCATATTTTTAATTATGAATTAATTTTACCGGGCAATGGTTCAGGACGAGAAATCCCAGCAGGAGCAGACGTAGACCTGGATCTGACTGGAGAATGAGGTCTGTCAAAAGAATACGAAGGTGCGCAGCGAGGAATACCAGGAATAGGTTCGCCATTCGGTAAGCATTCGAACTGTGAACTTAATCCTGCAACAAAAAATAGGTCTTTTCTCATTACAATAATGTCTATTCAAATTTGCCTTTCTATATTTTATCTAATAATATTGGAAAAGACCAGTTCTGACATTACAACTTGGATTTTAGCATACGGATCTTCCTTTTGCTACAAGTCAGCTTCTCGTATTAAAGTTTTTACTTACAAAATAATTTGTTGACAAGTCGCTATAACAGGTTATTTGACTACCCACATTTAGCTGATATTTGGTAGAAAAAAAGTCAGCTAAACAATTTTTCGCTCCTGTACCTAACAGTAGCAATAGACTTATCTAATTAGTGAGAAATAAAATTAATAACACTAATAAGAACTAAATTTTGCCCCCGAAGGGTCAAAAACGATTATTTCTGGTCTCACCTAGGTCTCACCTTTGATATTAACCTTTCCTCGCGAGATAGACGTGTTCTTTGCTCTCTTTCAACCCTTTTAATAGGTTCGACTGGCCCTCAACTTTTTTTAATTCCCCTCCTAAAGTTGTCTCTAATTTTCGACTGTGGCAGGTAGAACCGCCCGCAGTGCGAGCTTGATTACATTTGAGCCGGCAAAGAATGAAATCAGGCCTCGGCAAGACCAGAAATAATCTGACCTTCGAGAAATGTTTTTCTCTCCCGGCAGAGGGGAAAAAAGTGCAATGTGACTAAAATATAAATGTGAAATAAAAAGATTTCATGGAATCTGTTTAGATGAAACGAAAAGATAGATCATCTTATGTCATAAAATTAATTAATATTTCTGAAAAACATTCAGAAAAAAAACGTGCGAGGAATGGGACGTTTAATACATTGAACATTGAATACATCACACAGAAAAATTAGTGTTCTCTTCGGTAAATAGAATTAATATAATACTTTTAGAACAAGGGTTTTAAGAGGGTTGAAAGAATCCTGAAATATCTTAAATAATTATCTGGAATAATACTTTAAACAAATATTGTGACCTTTCCCGTTCTCTATCTTTAAAATGTCGTATATTGTTAGACCGTCCCAAAAACGTCACAAAGAAACTGCTGATCGGATATTTCCTGCAGAGGTGTTTATACCAGATTCTCTTAGAGCTTCTCTTAGCTCTTAGAGCATCCGAACCGGAATTACTGATCTTGAAGCAGGACCTGCTTCATCTAGTGTTTATAAATAGATTACTCAAGGTTGCTCTTGTACTTTTTCAGAAATTCGAAAGGACTGAAAGTCTTATCCACTATGCTGGATCCATAATTTGTTCTTTACTTTTAGAGAAACGCCACCCTGATTGTTTATGTGAGTTACTGTCTGACTTTGAACCAAGCACTGGCCATAAGACAATCCCATTTCTAGAATCTTCAAAATTTGTAGAATTTATCCTTAACAGGATGAGATCATGCACCCTTCAACCCGATTATAAGTCAATCAGCAATGCAACATATCTGGATGCTTGAAATAAATTTTCGGGATTTACAACTACCTGCCTTAATCACTCGACTCATACATTGTATTGACACCGCATATCATTGTATTTACTTGTGGAGACTGAGATGAAACTATGGCTTTCAATATTTGGCCTGCGTAAAAACCCTAAATATTGTGCAACCATTTGTGGTGATGGATTTTTTATTGAAACTCCATTTTTTGTAGTTCAATGAGGCCAGTATTTATAGGGTGCAGAGTAAGTCCTTTTAGTTGATTCGCACCATGATGACTCAACTAATGCTATATCTTCTTCGGGAGGAGAAGAGTTGATTGACATGTCGATAAGATTCTATGTAAGGTTGTGAGTTTCCCAAAGAGGAGACAGTGAACGATTCTTCACATCTGCTTTTCAGAAAACTTTCTCCTAACTCGGAATAATTAACATGACAATCCCCTAGGCTAGATTCAGATGTTGTAACACACTTAGTTGTAGCACCCTCAGAATTAGAAAGGGATTTGGAAATGTCCACGCTAGTTTATAATTTCACACTTGACTAAAGGCGTTCATAAATGTTAATTTCTGATCATTGTGTCAAGAGGCATAAGTTGAAACGATTATTGATTATTCGGTTTTTAGGTGAGGTAGGAAGAGTCTCCTGAAATTCTTTTCTTTGTCACAGTAAACCATGTGAAATTGTACCCAGAGAAAGATCAAACTTGGCTACAATGTCTGAGAAATGCGTTGGATCTGATATGCCGGTTTGGAGATACGGCTGAATATACAGGATCAGCTTGAAGTTTCTTTTGAGCTTCCATATAACGGCTCTGATACCATGATTTATTACCAAAACGTTGGCAATGAATTGCTAACTCTTCCAATACCTGTTGATCTATTGGCTCAAACTCCTTAGTTGAAGGAAAACAATTTAAAATCTCTTTGTTTATCTTAGGCGAAAGAAACGTTTCAAGAATTTTTCCGCTCGACTTCCATATTAAGAGACACAGTTTCTAACAATTTAGTCAGTAGGTTTTCTATTCGATTTGATTTCTCTCTCTTTAGCAACTAACTTCAATTTTTTAGAAGGGGGATGTTCATCAGAAAGACAATTTGGGGGAGAATGACGCTTCCTATCATGAGTTCCGATGATAGGAAGTTAGGCCTCCCAACTTTTTTTGATAAAGATGGGGGGTTAAAAATCAAGGCCCTGAGAAAAGGACAATCCAGCATTGCCAGCTTCATGTTAGAAAAGGCTATAGCTAGCCAATTGCACTGAGCAAGTAAGTATCAGGAATGGAATCTCCCCCACCAAATGTTCTTTTGAAAAATCATGAACTTTTCATGTTTTTTTATCCTTAGATAGACTTTGGATAGTCAAATATTTGAGGTTGCTGTTTTGGAAACTGAAAGAAACTTTAGTAAATGTTTATGTTGAATGAAAAAATGGTTCGCAATTACATTTATATTTTCCAAGCCTATTCTACATTCACATGTTATTATTGAGCGCGGTATAAACATTTCCTAAACTTTTTTTTAAAGTATTTCGTTGAAAATCTGATATTTAAGCAATTTTGGATTCGCAAATCTTGAAATACGAGAGAAAAGAACAAAGGCAGTAAGAATTTTATGTTACATTGAAATACAAAACGTATATTATATATGTACTAACATATAAGAAAGAAAAAAAATGAAGAAAAATATAAAATACTAACCTTGTAGATTAACGCAAAAAGCGAAGACCCATATCTCGTCCCGACCCAATATCGATAAAACGATTTCCTAACATCCTACCATAACAATTTATAGAAGTTGCTATTTTCAAAATGCGGATTTCTTTTAGGTTAAGTTGAAGTTTATGTTATGTTCCCTGCATGAATTTATTCTAATACACTTTTTAAATTTCACGTTTTCAAGAGATTTAGTTAAAATGTTCGTAAGAGATTTATGCTCTCATTCAGGTCAATATGATTTATTTGTTGTCTTTCAGACATTTTCGGGAGGAATTTTGAAAATAAGTTTCTGATAACAGGAATGAAGAAACGAAGGAATTTGGGGTGTTTATCGGCAAAACTAGGAAAATTTTTCGCGAAGATGTTTTACAAGATACAAACAATGGATTGAATTGGACATTCATGCCTTTGCGAAAGTTAGCAATTTCTTCCGTTAGCTTTTAAAACCAAAACAAACATTGTATGTGGGGGAAAGTTGCCCACTGGAAGTCAGAACGACTTAAAGTCATACCGAAGTTATTTCCAAAACTAACCTAGAAAGTTAGACACATCTAAATGCGATTAAATCCTTCGTGGAATTAAGACTTCAAAGACAAAGTGTTTTTGTTTATACATTTACAAAAATTAACAATTTACAAGACCATGTTTTTTGAATCCCCGTGTATCCTCGAGTGCAAACAAACACATTTTCACACTTCGAATTTAATAAATGGAGTATTCTAACTACTTTTAAGACCGATACTTGGAAACATAACCTCTTACAAAGTCATCTTGTGTGATAAATTGTACAAAAAGACTTAACCAAAAAACATGTTTGCAAACAACAGTGGTCTCACTGATTCATTCCTTTTTCTCCCTCTTTTTTGTTTGCTATGTATATATTTTTCTCTAATAAGACGAACATACTGATGACTTGAAACATATTTTGCGTGGTTCAACCTTTTTTGAATAATTCATTCCACAAGATAACTTGTTAGAATTACACCTTATTAACTACTTCTAAGATCAATATTTAGCAACATCTCTTACAAAGTCATCTTGTGGAACGAATTAGAAAAAAAGACTTAACCAAAAAAAAAAAAAAACATGTTCGCAGCCATCAGTCGTCTCACTCATTCATTCCTTTTTCTCTCTCTTCTTTCTGAACATATTGATGACGGGAAACATATTTTGCTTGGTTAAAACTGTTTTGCATAATTCACTAATTTTTCAAAAAGGACACTGATCGTTTCATCATGTTATTCATGTTATTCATATGGTTTTGAAATTCTTACGAATTCCGTATCAAGAGGGACACCTTCCGAATTCCATTTCTTATAAAACATACATTCTGCCTTCGACCGGAATAAATTTAGATTAATTCTCAGTAATTCCTAATGCTTCAGAGTACCTAAAATATTGATGTATTATATTATTATGCTCACCAATAGAATTAAGGATGACTATTAAGGTGAAGATAAGAGTAGAAGCGATCCTCATCATTTCCAATTAGAAGTAAAACTAGTCTAACTAATGCATTAATCAAGAACTTGGTTAACAGTATAAATAATGAATATTCCGTTGCTTCATTCGAGTATATAATATTTACGGCAGTCGTTATCTAGAGGATAATGTAGCCTTCAAGCTGTTCCTTCGGAGACATTTATATTTCATAAATCAGTTTTATAAAGGAAAAAATCTGTCACCTAATGTAAATTTTACAAAATAGGATACAAGGATTGGATGGGTGGATTTTATTCTTTCACATTTTTTTATCTTCATCTGTCATGAATCAGAGAAAAATGAGGTTCTATATGTACTTTCAATTTTGTCCAATCGGGGATGTAATAGATAACTTCGAAATACAGCGTATAATCTTATGTTTTATGTATAATTTTTGAATATGATGCTCGACTTTGGAAATAATCAAAAAATCATGGTGATCATGAGTATAAGAAAGAAACACGCTTCCCAAGGAACAATACTTATATTAATAAATTAAAAATTAAAAATTAAAGACATCATAATATTGCGCGCAGACTAAGGCAACGCAACAGTAATAATGAATGAAGAAGACTATAACAACAAAATCATGGACCTTCTTCCTGACAATACATATAAAAAACTCAAAAAAGACCCCACAAAAACAATAGTCAATAAAACAAAAACTCTTCTAAAAGACTCAAAACTTGTCAGCGATACAATATCTAAATTAAAACCTACTAATCCCATCTCACCAAAACTTTACGGACTCCCAAAAATCCACAAAAACAACATCCCACTCAGACTAATCGTCAGCGCAATAAACTCACCAACTTACCACCTAGCACACTTTCTCGCCAAAAAACTGAATCCTTTCACAGGAAACTCTATCACACACGTCCAAAACTCTTTTGACTTCATTAGAAAAATACAACAAATTCACATTCAACCCCAAGAAATCCTAGTAAGTTGCGACGTAGTATCTCTCTTTACGAAAGTACCAATCTCTGATACAATCGATATTATTAAATCCTTTGAAAACTTCCCCTCCAATCTCACACCTTTAATAGAACACTGTCTCACTAATACCTACTTCTCTTTCAATAACCAATTCTACGAACAAACCTCAGGAGCAGCAATGGGATCTCCAATCTCACATGTAATAGCCAACATCTTTATGGAAAATGTAGAAACTAAAATATAAATAAATAAAATACATCCTAATATCCAGTTCACCATGGAAATTGAACAAGATGGAAAATTACCGTTCTTGGACGTACTAGTTTGCAAAAGATCTGATAACACATTAGGAAAGGAAGTTTACAGAAAACCCACCCATAAAAACAGATACCTACATGCCTCCTCCCACCACCACCCATTTCAAAAGCAATCGGTCATCAACTCCCTTGTATACAGAGCTATCTCCATAACAGATAAAGATAACTCACAAAAGGAACTACAAAATGTTAAACAAATGCTAATACAAAACGATGACACAAACAAACAAATTAATAAAGCAATAAGAAAATACACTCGAAAAAACAAGTCAACACAACCTAGTAAAAAAGAGAGAGAAAAACGACCACCATCCTACCCTACATTCAAGGTATCACAGAACAAATAGGAAGAATTCTCAACAAACACAACATCCAAACCATATTTAAACCAACTGCGAAAATAGGACAACTTCTAAGCAACCCTAAAAATAAAAAGGCACCTCTCAGTGATCCGGGATTATATAAAATCCATTGTTCTTGTGGCAAAGTCTATATTGGAGAAACCGGGAGGGCGGTAAGCGAACGTGTAAAGGACCATGAGAGTAAAGTCAGGCTAAAACATTTCACGCAATCAGCACTAGCTGAGCATCATATCGAAACAGGACATAGCATTTTATTTGACAAAACAACGGTCATCGCAAAAACGTGCAATAAATTTCCAAGAAAACATAGAGAAGCAATCGAAATCTTAAAACACCCTAATAACATCAATAGTGACAATGGATATAATACTAATCCGATTTGGCTTTCCGTCCTCCTGGGTTTTTAAAAAAAGACTTGATTGGCCAATCAAGTTCGACCAGTCCCCACCATGGGGCGCTTTGGCCAATCACAGGCATCGTCGAGAATACATATATAATAACGACATAACCTGAGACTTCAGTTTCAGGTCAGCCCTGAAGAAGTGAACTGCAATGTTCACGAAACGTCGGCGACATTCATAGTTTCGCACACGATTGAAACCCGAAAAAGCTTTAATTTTAAATTAAAAATTTTAAATTTTTAAATTAAAAATTTTAAATTTATTGTAATGCATCCTCGTGAAGCATTAAATCTATCATTAATACTTCTATTCTTTAGCGTGTATTTCTATTAATACTTTTATTGTAAATATACTGTCTCGTCAGACTTAAGGTGGTTACAGCCCAATATATGTTTCAAATTTAAGAGTCTAAGTTTACAATGAATGCATCACTCTTGCAGGTTTCAAAACATTAAAGAAGAATTATACAAAGTTTGCGAACATATACAATAAAACTGTGCTGACGTCCAATTTTATGACATTTTATTATATGCATTATTTATTCATAAAATTATATGAGATTCTCAAGGTAAGAAAATATCAACGTTATTAATACACATGTCTAAAAAACAAAGTCCTCTGTTTTTCTTTCTGTTGAATGCTATGGATTTTTTTCCCTATATGTATCCTTTTACATAATTTAAGTTTTTATGACTTTAATGTTTATTGGAAACTGTAGATTTTAAATATATATCGCATTTTTTAACACTTATTCCCCAGGTGGAAATATTATATATAGTGTGAAGTATTATATATAATATTCATTTGTTTTATACATTTTTTATATAAAACAAATGAATATTATATATAATATTTCCGCCTGGGTCGGATGTAAAATACTAATTCGGCTCTAACCTACAAGCCTCCTTTATTGAGATTATTTACTTTTATTGTACCATTTCTTGAAAAACAGTTTGTCTCACGTATATATTTTGAACGTAAATAGTTTTCCTATAGACAATTTCAGAGGATATCAAGAATTTCAATTAATGAATATATTTCCCAAAATACCAGAGATTTTTGAAAAATTTATTATACTCGTGCAAGTTTCTTAAATCCGAAATTAAAACACATATATTTTTTTTAATGGAATTCGAATTGGTATTTTTTTATGTGGTATAAGTCTTGAGAGATCTAATTTAAAAAAGAAAAAAAAATAATAAATCCTCAAGATAACGGCTGTCGTAAATATTATATACTCCAATGAAGCAACGGAATATTCATTAGTTATACTGTTAACCAAACTCTTGATTGATGCATTGACTAGTTTTACTTCTAATTGCAAATGATGAGGATCGTTTATACTCTTGTCTTCACCTTAATACTCATCCTTAATTCTATTGGTGAGTATAATAATATAATACATCAATAATTTTAGGTACTCTGAAGCATTAGAAATGACTAGGAATTAGTCTAAATTTATTCCGGTGGAAGGCGGAATGTATGTGTTATAAGAAATGGAAATTCAGGAAGTTTTCCTCTTGATACGGAATTCGTACTAATTTCAAAATCATATGAATAACATGGGGAAAATCACTTTTTGTAAATTCCGTCCAAAAAATGAAAATGTATAATACTAGGATAGTATAGACTATACTTTCATATTCTCATGAAAATCTTCAAGGAATACGAATCCATCATTTATTTTTAATTACAATCCCCATGAACCCATTTCAAGGTGCCCCAAAATCTACCCCACGCAAGTGCAATCCGAATTTTTCAGAATATTCTCCTCAATTAATACTCTTTTTTCCTATTTTGTTTTCCTTAATTGTTTAAACCATTTTTGTTCATTTGAACAATTATACTTCCATAGGATATCGCAAATTAAGGATATTTTATTAATAATATGGTCTATTTAATTAACTTGGATATATTATTTTTTTATGTAAATTGTTTTCTTATAGTTTAAACAATTTATTTTTATTTAAACAATTCATTATCTTGTAATATCGCGAATTAATGGTATTCTCATAATGCCTCGGCCTAATTTATGAATTGAAAAGCTAATTATTTCACTTTATTTGGATATTCATTGCTCGATTATGTATTCACCTCGCGCTACGCGCTCGGGCGTATTTGCATCTCGCTTTACGCTAGGCTCCTCTAGATTTTCGAACTTCGTGTTCGACTTCGATGAAAAGAAAAAGTTTGCTTGCAAATATTATAAAATTATCAAAACCTCTACATATTAAGTGATTGTTAAATTTATTTTTATTTTAGACGGAAAAGGAACTTTATTTACTCAAGGTTCTATCGACCTTAAGGAACACATTCTCATCCAGACACTCGCGCTTCGCGCTCGATATTTGATTTGAAAATCATTTGAACCGTATGATAGAAACAAAAAAGTTTGAGCGCACTTACGGCATGCGATTTGGTAAATACACTGAGCGCGCACTTTGTGCTTCGTATTATATGTTCTCCATATACAAATTACTAAATTTGTATTTGATTTCAAATGAAAAGTAATGATATAATTCAGGCGACAAATTTTATTAGTTAACATTTTATTTTAGCTTGTGCCGTTTATCAAAAAAGTTAATTTTTTCATTTTGAATATATTCTTACCACAAAAATTGATTACGGGTGTGTAAGTCTTTTTTGAATGCACAATTTTTGTTCATTTATATGTTTTCGTACCTTGCATTGTTTTTTCAAAAATTTGATTTTTTTTACTGTCAATGTTATTTTCACGAATAAAACAAAAATCACGCATCCTATCGCAACATGAGTCACAATAAATTTGTACCTCTTCCTTGGATGAACAAATTTTGTTTCGGTCATTTTTTCGTAGCTGGTAATATTCGTCTGAAAATTTGATTTTTCTATTTTCAATGCTGTTTTTTACGAATAAAACAAAAACTACGCGTCATATCAAAAAGTGAATGATAAGAAGTTTGTAGATCTTTTTTAGGTGCACAATTTTGGTAAGATAATCTTTTCTGGTATCTTGCATAGTTTTACAGCAAAATGGCTTTTTTGATTTTTCATTAATTTTTTGTGCGATCAAAATTTGAATTTTTCATTTTTCAAAAAATTCAAAAAGTACTACTAATAACCGTACATAGAATATTCAAATCTTCCAAAAAAGTGGTCTCAAAAATTTTCAAAATGTGCTCACTTTTTGGATTTTCATCTAAAATAGCTGGTTAACGAACTCGTTCTCTATTTTTCGGCCATAAAAAAGTGTGCCAAAGCTCAATCAAATCTGATCATTTTTTCGAAAGTTATCGTGGCTACAGACAGACAGACAGACTACAGACAGACAGACACCTTCGTAAAAACCGTTTTTTCTGGCTCAGGGGGTCTCAAAACGTGGAGATTTGATGAAAACCGACTATGTCAAATTTTACATAAAACCAATACCTTCTCATTAGAATGAGAATGTAAAAAGGTAGAGAAACTTTTTTTTAGCTCTTTTTGTAATAAGTTACATTACTTTCTCCTAATTATTATATTTTTTAACCTACTGCTCATTCTTGAAACAATTGTTATTGGTTTGAAAATGATTACCTTATGATATCGTAAATTAGTGGTATAGTATGTGAATAATGCGTATTACGCATTATTCCGTTACTATACCCAGATAACACAATTACTTTAAAAGTAAATTTTTACATACATAAGAATAATTAAAAATAATGAGAACGTTCAGAAACACTAGTATCGTAGCACTCCATTAGTTCGTCCCTCAGTCGATTCATCTACACAAAAGTATTGAGAATTTGCTGGTCTATTGTATTGACTCTGTCTTGATTGACTCCCCGAACTCTAAAGTAGTCGGCATTATTGTCGGACCCATTGTCGGGAGCACTGCGCGTTCGATTGTTTTGAACCGGACTTACAACTATGTTTGACGTTATCATTGTGGTTCCACGAGCGAGGGTAAGACTATATGAAGGCCGAGGGAACAAAAGGGCCTAACTGACAATTTCATAATTTTACAGGGCGGGTTAAAAACGTTTTCATTCCGAAATATATTATTGAATCAAGTTGATATTTGTATTATATATTGTTGATACCATTTTACGTTCATCCCCCAAGTTTGAATTGATTGTGTTTAAATCCAAAAAAGTTATGAGCTTTCGAAATAAGCAGGGGCCTAAGTCGAGGGGTACCGAGGGATCAAAAGGGCCTATCTGCACCGAGCCATCCATTGCGAGTCGTATATTCCTCGCCACGCATTCGCGACACGCGCCGAGCGTCAGATTTTCGCGGTATTCTCCGCCAATTTTAACGCTAGAGAAAAAACAAAACAACAAAAATGCTCGTTAGGGTTTCCTTTATGACATCCCGTTTGCACTTTTTCAAGATTTTGATTCGTATACTTACAAATTTGAGTAATCCTCGGAACACAGCAAACACGCGATGAAGTTTTGTTATGACAGGAGCACCATAACCAAAAAAAATTAAAATTATCGACCGCAGGTTGCTTCCTTGAAGTCTACGGTAACATCCGGACACACTGAGATGATTCAAATATCATCACCGAATGCTAGAACCTCGGCAAAGCATGCAAAAACCACATTTTCCCATAAGACTCAATAAGCAGTTAGGCCCTTTTGATCCTTCGATACCTCTCGACTTAGGCCCGTGACGCATTTTGCCTTCGTTTTTCAAGTTGAAAAATTTTTTTTGGAATTTTTTGCATTATATCTCGTTGTGGGGATTTGTTCAAAGAATCCAAAAATGCAAAAACCTCAATTTCGAAAAAAATGTTTGTTAGGCCCTTTTGATCCCTCGGCCTTCATATACTCTGGGAGATTTTGTCTTGGGGACCATCCGTTGACCGTTATCCGCGACTGTTTATTTTTTTGTAGCCATATTCAGCATTGACCCTCGGTGCAGGGAGTTTCTGTCCGCAACCACGAGGACGCGTCCGATAGCCTGGTCAAATGCTTTCCGTCTCGGCTCATAAAGAAATCGAACAGAACCGATATATATATATATATATATATATATGTATAGACTGTACGTTGTCACCTCAAAAATATATATACACTAGACGTTGTCGCCTCATATATAACGTTGTCACCTCCGAAAACGGAGGTGACAACGTTTTGCCTATTTTTCGATGTAAATCCATTTTAGATACACTTTTATTGCATTTGGCGAAAAAACGTTCGGAGGTGACAACGTTCATCCTTTATCAGCAGTATAGCCTACCTAGTTCGGGTATATATCACCGGCGCTAGTGTCGCCATACTAGCAGATACAAGCTGTACGTTCTCACCTCCAGCATATATGAATGCAATCACAGGTAAGAGGCACACCTTCCCACCTCCGTGATTTGGCAACACTGCATTTACTCTCAGTGAATCAGCAGGTGCCTTTCGCCGGCCGAAATTTGAAAACTGACAAATAGTAAGATTCAATCGTGAATATAAAAGCTTGAAAATGGTTCAATCTTTATAAAAAATAGTATCTTTATGTTTTTGAAGCCGCTGAATTTAAATTTGATATCAGAATTCCAAAATTCAAAATGGTTGATACCAAAATTTGAAAATCGTTGAATTTGTATGCAAATGAGTATTTGTAAGTTTTTCAGGTCGCTGAGTCCGAATTTGATATCAGACTTCAAAAATTCAAAATGGAGGATATAATATCGCAAATGAAAATTCTTTTAAATTGTTGAAATTTTATGAAAATTAGTATTTATACGTATTTAGGGTAGCTGAAGAGAAATTTCGCTCTAAAATTTCCAAATTTTAAAATTCCAGAGATTTTTTGGTGCCGCTGAATACAAATGTGAAAGTAAATTTTTTTAACTGTTTTTTTTTTTAATCAATCTGTTTCACTTGAAATTTTAAGTTATTTTTTTCTTGTTGAGAATTAATTTTCTTGACTGAAAATGTTACTGCTTGGATGAAAATTATTCCGTTTTGGTTGAGGATTCAGCTGTTATGTTCAAAATTGGTCGTTTTTTAGTTTAATTCAACTATTTTTGTCTTCGAATTAAAATCTCTTTTGGTTGAAATACTACCCATCCAACATATGTCAACAGCATATTGCATTAGGAATACATTTTTTGCAGAAAAATCAACTACTTGGTTTAAAGTTGAACTACATTGTAAATAATGAATTTTTTGGTTGAACATACATGGTTTTAAATTGAAATTCACTTAGTTGGTCTTAAATGAACACTTATGTAAAGATTTCGGCTTTTTTTTTGTAGAAATGTGTGCTAACAGCTTGAGAATTTATGGTTTGTTGAAAAATTCATGTTTTTGATTGATAATTGAACTATTAATTTGAAATTGTGACTATTTTGTTAGAATTCCGTTTATTGCATTTGGAAAATTCAAATATTTTGTCATAAAGGTATTGTTTTGTTAAAAATTAATAATTTTGGTTTATGCTTAAACTATTCATTTGAAAATGTAACTATTTGGTTGAAAATCCTTTTTTTTTCAAACAATTTTTTTAACTGAAAATTTAGTTATTTCACGTTTGGTTCAAAATGTATCCCACACAAGTTTATGATTCAGATTTTTGGTCGACAATTAATTTTTTTTGGAAATTATTCGTGTTTGTTAAAAAATCATCATTTTGTTTGAGGATGCAACTATTTTGTCAAGAATTTGTAATTTTCCATCGGAGTTAACTGGTTGATAATTTGCTTTTTCCGTTCAAAATATGTTTCTTCGACTGAAAATATAATTATTCCATTTTTGGTTGAGAATATATCTTTTTTAGGTAAAAATTCAATCATTTGGTCGTAAATTAACTTTTTCGTTGAGAATTGACATTTTTCGTTCAAAATTCAACTACTTCTTTCAAAATATCTATTTTTTTAGAAATTCTTTTGTTTTTGTGGAAGAATACATTTTTTATCTAAAAAGTTTCACTCCACTTTCGGTTGAAAATGTATCGCTTATAAGTTAAAAATTCAACTATTTCGTCGAAAATGAACTTTTTTCTTAAAATTCCATATTTTTAATTGAACATTAAACGATTTATTTCATGACGTAACTATTTGTTTGACAATTAATTTTTCTTTTAATTATTTTTTTATTTGCAATATTAATTATTCCACTTTTGGTTGGAAATTTATCTCTTTATCAGTTAAAAATTCTGCTATCTGGTCGTTAATTAACTTTTATGTTGAGAAATCATATTTTTTGCTGAAAATTAAACTTTTTTCGCAAATGTAAGTATTTTGTTGGAAATTCTTTTTCTTAACTTAATTTTTTTATCTGAAAATATATTTATTGCACTTTTGTTTGTATATGTAGCTCTCATATTAAACTGTTGCCCTAATTGTGATTCAACTATTTAGTAGAAAATTCATGTAGTTTCTTGAAAATTTGTTCTCTTGGTTCTAAGATTAACCTTGTTTGTTCGGAATTCATCATTTTGTTTGAGGATTCTACTATTTTGTCAAAAAACCGTCATTTGATATTGGATGCAGCTGGTTGATAATTCTTCTTTTTTTTTTTTTAATTAATTTTCTTGAATTAAAATTTCAACTATTTGTAGTAAATTGATTTGTTTTTCAATCTTCAAAATTCATTTCCTATGGAAGAAAAGTAATCTTACATGGTTGAAAATTCATCTTTTTTGGCTAAAAATAATCTTGTTGGTTCAAAGTTCGTCCTTTTGGCATGAAAATTCAACTCTTTGGCTTAAAATGCAACTACTCAATTTTTTTGACGATAATGTTGGCACTTAATGTATCGATGAGGATTAACGTTTCATTTTTTTATCTGAACTTGCTCCTTTTGGTGAAAAATATGAGCATAATTTTCCTTTTAGAATTCGCATTGAAAATATTAATACATTAGCAATTATTTTAAAAAACTAAGAGTCGTATCGGGAAATAAAAAATACCTCTAGATTCGTCTCCGAAATATCTAGATGCCGTAGTTTTTCGTTCTTTGTTTAAACAATTTTCAAACAATCACATTATTTTTCATAGTTCTGCAATTGTTATAAACTAAGTAATTGTCGGAAATGAAAATGGAAATGAAAATGAAAATTTTCGAAAATATCTCGATGCGACTTTTTTTTCTAAGCATTGGTTGAACAATGAGGTCATGTGTTGCTTAGCGTATATTTGCTGTGTGCCTGTAGATATGTATTTGAAACATGCAGGCTTTTTCATTTCGGATTAAATTATTTTTAATTGGGAATAAACATAAGAGGTCGTTCAAGTATTACTGCATTTTGAAATTCTTCAAAGTGAAAACGTACGCTCATAAATAAAGACCTGAAATGACATTTTTTTCAAAGTATATGCTTTCAAAATATATTTTATTATAATTATTTTTTCTTAAAATTGTTCACCAAATTCTATTTGACAAATTCATACTTTTGAAGTTGATACATTTTTTGCACGGTAGAGGTTTTTGTTGGGGCTTTATTTTTTGAAATATTTCTCTCCATAATCAATTTGAGAATGTATTAAAAATAGAACAAATTATGAATCGAGGCCTTTAAAATCAGAATAACTGGACAATCGTCCAACATCTGGAATGACAATGAAGTTGAATAAACAAACAAAAATACGTTTATAAGAACCTAGTAATATAAGAAGACTATGAATTTTTATAATGATTTTGTTATTTAAATTGATTTTATGGGTCTTCAAAGTTGAAAAGCTTCGAATTTTAGCGTAATAAATTAGATCGAAAATTTCCTAACTGAAACCCAAACTGACAAGAGATTAATTTTATTGTTCGAGAACTCCGGAATTATATTAGTGTAGTAGCACTATTTATAATGTCCAGTTTCAATAGCTCAGGTACACCCACCTCATCACCTAGTCTACACCCCACCGGTTGCTCTTCTGAGCTCTCTTTCGCCGACCCTTACCTGCAGGGGGTCCTTTGTACTAATGAGGAGTGAAATACGTAACATGATTTTTTTTAATTTTACAATTAATAATTTAATAATATTATATTAGGAATCTATGTTTTCGGCGATTCCAACGATATGTCACTTATGGTAAATAGTCAAAAATTAGAATCTTTCCAATCCACCCCGTGTTGGAGCAACCTTCATCGAAATCAAATTTAGGACGTCCGAAAAATATTTTAATTATCACTTTTCTTCAACTTATTTGTCACATGAATATATGAAATCATTTTACTTTTATTTCGAAATGTAATTTCAAACACTCAAAAGTAAGAAAAATGTGATATTTTACACAAGTTTCAAGTCCATATCTGTGGCAAACTTCAATGTCGTGACAAGTAGACTAGTGGAAATAGCTAATCAATTAACAAAAATTCCGAAGGTCTTCAGAAAAATTGCATAACGTCATCGGGTCGGCAATTTGTTTAAAACAATTAAATTGCAAAACTTTCCCCTCATTGTTCCACGAAAATTCAAAACATTTTGCAAACTTGAGTGAGTAATTATACTCAAGTCTCTATCCTGTATCAAATTTGCAAAACGTTCATGATGCGGCCACGTTATTAATTATAAACAAATTAATATTTTGTTAATCTCTCCTGAGCAAAAATACCAAAGATTTTTCAAAATGTTGTTTCTGCTTTTATCCGTTGAGAAAATACTATTGTATGATTTGCAAAACTAAATACATTTCGCAAATTATCGTTTTTCAAGTTGTTACATTTTTTGCCATTCGACTCCTAAAATTTCAGCGGAAATTCCGAATCTTGCGTTTTGAGGTACCAATTGTTAGAGAGGTTGGGATCTGAAAATTATGAAATTTGAAAAACGTTGCTCGGCCGGCAATAGTGATTCATTCGAGCGACACGATCCGAGAAACGACCAAAAATATTTTTGTTCATCGCCTTGACAATCGAGCTGTCATCTCATATCGTCTCGTTAAAACGAACTTCTTGTCAAATCGATCGATCTGACCGAACAACCGAGAAGCTCGTTTCCAAAATTGTTAATATTGCTATATTTAAATGAATATAAATAGAAAAGGAGTTGATGGACGTAAAAAAGGCCTTTTCTCAAGGTTAAAGCTAACTTTTACCTTCATACCTAAGCGATATTAAAAAAATATACAATTTTGTTTCATAAAATACATCAGACTAATGGACTAGAGAAACTTCATCAAATTTTTCTTTAAATTAAGAAAATCTAAAGAGTCTTTGAAGTTTCGCAGTTTTTAGAATTTATATTTTCTATGAAAAAAAGTTTATTCCGAACATATTTTTATACAGAGGTCCAACTATCTACAGTGAAAGATATCTTTGAAACATTTTTTGTAGCGTTTTGATTACGGCTTCTTGCATATCCTTGGAAGTTGAGGAAATCATTGATCTCATGGCATTGTGAAGTGAAGTCACCAAATCGGTTTAAGACAAAATATGTTCTTTTTTATGTTGTTTTTAAAGGATTTTAGTTGACTCATATTTTGCTATTTGAACAAAAAAATGTTTTGACTAAGTTATGAGTATTACAAATTTTTAAGGTGGTAATGTATTTTACAAAAAAAAATCGTTGCCGTTTTTCTGAAACTCTTCAACCTTCATTTTCTCAACGAGGCCACCTTTTTATTTTTTCTTGATCTTTTGTGAACACGATAACTAGAAAACGGTTGCAGATAATTCGATGAAATATGGAGGGCTTATTTTCCTCACTAATATCTTGAAACTGACCGAAGGATTTTTAAATATATATATTGCATTCTTTTTTGCACTCAATAATATGTTAAAAATCGGATTTTCATAGTAAAACTTTTTTTATTCGAATAATTCAAAGCTGATGCAAGAATATAAAAGATTCCTTGGTTCGAGGCGAATCAATTGACATATTAAATTAATCAATTTCATCAAAGAGTAGGGAAGTTATGGTTATTTACATATTTTGAAAATCGGTTTTTTATAGTTGAACTTTTTTCATTCACATAATTCAAAGTTGATTCAAGAATAGAAAAGATGTGTTGATTCGAAACGAATCGATTGACTTATACTACTGATACATTGTATTGCACAGTAAGGAAGCTATGGTAATGCATAATATTTGTAAACACGGTTTTTTATAGTAAAACTTTTTTCTTTAACTTAATTGAAAGTTGATGCAAGAATAAAAATGATTCTTTGGTTCAAGACAAATCGATTGACCTTCAATATCAATACATTTCATTGAAGAGTAGGGAAGTTATAGTAATTTATATATTTTTCAAAACATTCTTTATAGTAAAAGTTTTCTCATTCTCGTAATTTAAAGTTGATGTGTGAATAGAAAAGTTGTGTTGATTCAAGACGAATCGATTGACTTATAACATTGATACATTTTACTGAAGAGTAGGGAAGCTATGGTAATGCATAATATTTGAAAGCACGGCTTTTCATAGTAAAACTTTTTGCAATAACATAATTCAAAATTAATGCAAGAACGGAGAAGATTCCTTGATTCGAAGCGAATCGATTGATCTGTAATAATAATACACTTTATTGAAGATTTGTCAAGTTATGCTCATTTATAATATCTGAATCATCAGTTTTAAACAGAAAAACTTTTTTCATCGACAGAATTCATAGTTGACGCAGGAATAGAAAAGACTTTTTGATCATAAATTCTCAAATAGAGTAATTCTGGCCATTTTTGTAAGGAAATCATAAAGCTGGGAAAGGGATAGGGCGCGACAGAACTTTTCCTTTCCCTTTTCCAGCTCGAAAAATTATTATTTCGAATACAAGATTTGATTTGTCTGATTTGTCTTTGTATGTAAAACATTTTTTGTATTATTTTGTAATTTTGTATTTTTTGTAAATTTCTATTTTTAAATTGAGCAAATGAAGACTTTGGTTTGTATATCATTGAAAAAAATAACTAATGCTTCCTCTATGAGGAAGCAAATATATTTGCTAACGGGAAGCAAAGTGCTCGTGAAATGAGAACCATATAATTATAAATACAAACAAAGTGGAAACACTCGAGATCGAAATCACAGCTAGTTTCAAACTAAAAATATTAATCTTCGATTTACTGTATATGAAAAAAATAATGTAGAAAGTTGCTTACTACTTTTTTTTGTCAAAAAAAGATTTATTTCATTGAAAGTAATGTTTTGTAAGATTCTTACAAAAATCATATTTCCATTAAAAAAGGCTTCAAAGAGAGTACAAATTAATTTTTCGGCTTCTCATTTCTTTGAAAAATATAAATTTGTTTGAAATTGAAAAATTATCCAAAATGCATTTTAAAATTATTGAATTTCTTGCTAAAAGTGATAGAATGTAAAATTTGAATTATATTATGTTTAAATGCTTATCGATAATACTTCTTTTGGCTGCTGGTCTGCACTATCAGAAAAGGCTCTCTTGTATTCCTCAGCATGGAATTTTTTTAAATATCAGGTAGTTCCAGTTGTATTCCTATCCATTATTTTCATTATAATTTCCAACTTTTGTGCAGAGCAAGCCTTACATTTCGCGAACTTCTTTTTATCCGTGTATCCGCATTCAAAAATACTTCCTAGAACTTTCTTTCTCCTTCTTTTTGTCACTGATTTCGATTCAGATGAATCTTCATCAATCATCAGTTCATTACTCAGAAGATTGAATTATATAATATATTCAAAAATATATCTCAAATGAATTTCGAATGATAATTCTTATTGTTTATATAAGTTTCTTATTTTAGATTTTACTAAGAATACATTATTATTAGTATTTGTATTATTTTTCAGTATTGTTCCTTATTTAAAATTATGTATCCACCCCGTAGATTTTCTTTTCCCTAAATAGCTTGTATCTTCTGCCATCCTTCTCCAGACGTTTCTCGATTATTTTCAAGGATCTCGTTCGATGTCTTTCGAAAAATGAGACGATACGATTCGAAATTTAACAAATGAATACACGAGATGATCGTTTGAAAAAAGGGGCTGATAACGAACGACGTCGAGTGAAACAGTTGAGTTTCTCGTGTCGATGTGAATCACTAGCCGGAAATAATAATAAAATTGCAATTAAGCAAATCAGTTACTTTCATAAACTAGCGAAAAATTACAATCATTTTACAAATCTTATTAAGTGATAAACAACTTATTACCAACATCATATTACATTTGCAAACTGTTTCTAATTGGAAACGTTATTAATTATAAACGAATTATTATTTTGTTTATCACTTCCGAGTTGAAATCTAACAAATATTAAATTTGCAAAACGTTGCACTAATCGTTCGCTAATCGTACTGAGTGATAATTAACTTAGTACTAACATCATATTAGATTTGCAAACTGTTTACTACTCTGAAACATTGATAATGATAAACAAACTGATATTTTTTTATTTATTTCCCAGATTAAATTCTCAATGTTTTGCACGAGGACTTTCTCTTACTATTGAAGGGTGCTATACAGTTTGCAATAGATTTACTGTTTTTTTATTGGATTATTAATTTGTCACAAATACATTGCATTATATATAATTTTTTAGGTTTTTTTAAGGTTTCTCGTTTCTCTGAAAAAGTTTTCGAAAGCAATAAAATAACTGCCGGTGTAGAAAAAAGAGGAAACCTTTGAAAAAAACGAGTAACAATATACAATTCATGAATTGCGTGAACATTTTTTTAAAGTGAGTATTCTTTTAAATCATTTTTGTACACTGTTAACAATGTTTGCAATTTTAATATACATTTACTATTCATTTGTATAGTAAATCTAAAAACTCGGTCTATGAAATAGTAATTGAGAGGCTGCATAGTAAATTTGATATACATGTATACTGTTCAACTCTTAAAAATTTAGGTAATTTCACTCTACACAAATTAAAATTAATTTTGGCAGTAATTTTCAATTCTAAATAATAAAGCATAATACTTTTTTCTAGTTAAATATTAAATATACTGGGTTTCAGGTGGAAAAGTTCAATTAAGCGAATAAATAAGAGACCTAACCTAAAAGCAGCGGTTTTTTCGTTAAAATTCTAACATTTACAGTGAATTTTGAAGAAAATCCCACCCGTACATGATTAAAATTATTAATTCAATTTTAATAAGTTCCATTACTTTCGCTTACTTCATGGATTTTTTAACCTACAGCCAATTGTTCAACCAATTTTTACTGGTTCGAAGAGTTATTATCTTTTTTTATCGCAAATTAATAGCATTTACTTGATGATATGAACTAACTTATACAATGTGAATACCCATTTCTGTACATTTATAAATAAGAATAAATAAATATAACAAGTATGTTCAGAGGTGGATGTTCACAATTATTAATTAGGCCAAAGCATTCAGGAATGCCAATAATTCGCGTTTATAACATAATACGTCGTTTGAACAAGTACATATTGCTTGAGCAATAAAAGACCACTTGCTTTTATTTTCATTGTGAAAAATAACATTGAAAAGAAAGATTTTAATTTTTGGAATAATGACGCAAGATCGAATTAAATGCTGAATGCTAAATTTTTTGCCTAAATAAAATCTAGAAATTTTCTCTAATCAGTTTTTGATGAGGCTCGTAATTTGCGTTTTAATGGCAACAAATTACATTAAAAACCACAAATTTGAATTTATGAAAAAACGACACAAGCTAGGTACAGTGAAATTCTTAACGGCAAACACTTTCACGCAAAACAGAAGTCCCGGGCGCAATCACCAAATTACAGATCTTAAAGGTTCGATCTGTAATTGTAAACGGTTTATGCACAAACGCGGCGGAAGAACAAAGACTGAGCGCAAAGCGCGTGACCTAAAAGAAACGCACCCATGCAGCGTGCAGATTTTTAAAAATAATTTTATTATTAATAATTTATATTGTATTACACTACGTCACAAAAACATATA
>CAKNYM010033180.1:0-32218 GCA_932195095.1 Andricus curvator
CGGTTTTCGAATGTCTCGTAATTCGAAGAAGTAAAGCCGGTAGACCATGTAATCAAAATACATCTTCATCGAGCTATTTGTATTCATAACTGAAATTCAAGACACCCTGATCGGATTTCGAAGGTCTCATTATTCCAAGAAGAAAACCTGGTAGTCAAGGTGTTTAAAATCCTTATTCCTCGGGAAGTTGTGTTCGTAAACTGAAATTCAAAATATGACAGATAACCACATAGCTGTTCGAAGGTCTTGTTAATCTCAGAGGGAAAGCTGGTAGTACAGGTGTTAAAAATACATCCTGGACACAAATTCCTAGGGGAAGATGTATTTTGAATACATGGACTACCGGGTTTACTTCCTAGAACTACGAGACCTTGGAAAAACGATTAGGATGACTAAAATTCAGTTTTGAATACACCTTCCTTGAAGAAGATGTATTCTGAATATCTGGACTACCAGATTCACTTCTTAGACGGACGTGACCTTGAAAAAATTGCCAGAGTGCCTTCTACTTTAGCTCTGAACTCATCTTCCTCGAAGAAGATGTATTCTGAATACCTAGACTACCAGATTTACTTCTTAGAAGGACGAAAATTTGGAAAAATAGACAGGGTGTATTTTGAACACCTGGACCACCAGGTTCACTTCTTCGGATGAGGAGACCTTGGAAAAACGGTCAGGGTAAATAGAATTTTAGTCCTGAAGGTATCTCCTTGAAGAAGGTGTATTCTGAACACTAAGACTACCAGGTTTACTTCTTAGAATGACAAAACCTTCGCAAAATTATCAGAATACAGGGTGTCTAGTGTCCTGGAAATCCTTGAAAACCTGGAAAAGGCCTTGAATTCGTTTTTACCTGGAAAAACCTGCGAAAGTCCTTGAATTTTTCTCATGGTTCTGAAATTTTGTTCTTTTAAAGAAAAAATAGTTTTTTAAACTTTCTCTCTGCTGAACGAAAAAAGATTACCTTTTTAACAAGAGACTTTATTTTATCACGGTGAAAATCACAAAGCTACATTCGAAATGATATTTGAATATTAATGGTTAGAGCAAATAAGAAATCGGTCGGGCTAAAGTTAGAGAATTTTGAAAATGAAGTTTGGGACTAGTAATTATTTTAGTTGATAATTTATTTGCCTTGTATTTTTATTTTTTTTTTCTTACAGTTGTTTCATCCTGACGATTAATTTCAGTGAAGAATTTTATTTTTTGGTGGACAATTCAACAATTTTTATTAAAAAGTCATACTTTTTATTTGAAATATCTACTATTACATTATTTGTTGAGAATTCATATTTTTTGGTAGAAAATTCATCTTTTTGTTAAAAATGCCTTTTTTGGTTGAAAACTAATTTTTTAAACTAAAACGTAACTATTTAATTTCTGGCTGAAAATTGATATTTTCAAAATTGAAAATTCAATTACTTGGGTAAAACTTGAACCACTTTGTTGAAAATTTGTTTGTTTGAGGGTTGATCTCTTTGATTGAAAATTCAAATATTTTGCTGAAAATTCTTTCTTTTGGCTTAAATGTTCAACAATTTCTTTGACATTTTTTCCTGTCCTGGCTGAAAAATCTTTATTTGTTAGAAAATTAATAATTTCGGGTTGAAAATTCAACAGTTCTGTAGAAAATTTGTTGTTTTTTTTGTTTGTTAAAAGTTGACCTACTTTATTGAACATTCATTCTTTGGTTGCAGAATTGCAGATTCATTACTTTAGTTGAAAATTTATCTCTGGTTGAAAATTCAGCTATTTAGTTGACATTTTTTTTACTGAAGATTAATCATTTTTAGTCGAAACTTAAATTATTTGTTTGCAAAATGGTTTATTTTGTTGAAAATTTGTCTTTTTTGGTAGAAAATTAATTTTCATTGTTGCAAATTCATCCTTTTGGTTAAGAATTCATTTTTGTAAGTTAAAAGTTGAAAATTATATAATTTTAAGCAATTTTAAGCTAGAAACGTTCATTTATAAATCGAAATTTGTTCTAAAATCTTTTTTAATATTCGCTTAAAAATTTTTTTTGAAAAATCATTAAAAAAATTTCCAGGAATCCAATGCAAATTTTGTTATTTATTATCTTAAAACTCCAATTTTCCTACAATTTTTTGAAAATCCGGCCAAAAGCAAAAAAATTGCTTCAAAACCTTCCAGATTCTATGTTGAAAAATTTTTAAAATATGCTTTTAAATTAATTTGTCAAAAAAGAATTCATTTTTAGTTTTCCTAGAAATTGAAATAATTTTTTTGTATTCTTTTGAAACCTTTCAAAATGCCTAGAAAGCTTCTAAATTTTGTGTTCAGAATCTTCAAAAATGTACGTTTTGTTTTAAATGTTTTTAAATCTTTTTAAGTTTTAAATTCTTCTGGGATCTTTTCAACATTTCTAAATATATCTTAAACTTACTCGAATTTTTTCCAAATTAATAATTCATTAAACATTTATTTCATTTTTTAATGAAAATCACTTTTTTTGGGTTGAAAATTAAATTTTTTTTTACGGAAAATTCAACTATTCCATATTTATTTGAAAATTCATGTCTTTGGTTGAAAATTGCTTAATTTTGAATAGGTTTGTGATAATTCATGTATTTTATTACAAATTAATCTTTTTCGGTAGAAAATTAATTTTTTCCGTTGAAAATTCAACTGTTTGGATAACATTTTTTTGTTTTGTAAAAATACATTTTTGTGGTTGAAGACTCATTATTTTAGTAAAAAATTCATTTCTTTGGTTGAAATTTTTACTTTTCTGTTGAAAATTCGTTTTTATTTAGTTAAAAATAAATATTTTTAACTGCAAATGTAACTATTCAATTTATGCTTGACAATTTATCTTTTTCAGTTAAAAATTCAATTATTTTAGTAGGAAATTCATATTTTTGTGTTGATAATTAAACTTTGTTGTTCAAAATTCATATCTTTGGGTTAAAAACTAAACTGTTTTGCCAGAAATTCGTCTTTTTGGATTCAAAATTTAACATTTTGAAATTTTTAATTCGAGTAGTCAAGATAATTTTCAATCCAACAGTGGAAAACTGATTGTTTGGTAAAAAAAATATTTAGGATTTTATAGACATATAAATTTGAAAAAAGTTATGAATATGGAAAACGTAATAGTAAAAAAGTTTAATTAAACGATGCGATGGTGTAACATTTTTGACTCTATTGAAACAATAAGTAGGCCATATTGAGAAATTGTTGACGTGATATAGTCTGTTTTAAATTTAAAAATATTACTTTCTAATTGTTTGAACAAAGTCGAGAAAAATAAGACGGCAATATTGTGAAACTTGTAAATATGCGAAGTCGCATGATCAAGTCATTTCCTGAAAAACAGGAAAAATTATAATTATTTACACTCTCAGTCAATTTTACTTTACTCTGGTTACGATAAACGAAGAAAAATCCAAGGGTTTCTTCATTAAGATCAAAATTATTGAAATTTAAGAATTTTAAATTAGATTAAAATCAAATTCAAAATCCCATTTAACGTCAAATAATCAAGTTAATGTATAGAATTCCTGAAAACAAAACAAGAATTCAACGATCAAATTTGGACAAACACCACAAAATGCTCCTATTGCAAATCCTAAAAACAAAAAAATTTGTTTTTTTGCACAAAAATAAAAAAGAGGAAAGAAAAATGAGAAGGCAACCAACCACATCCCCTTCCTTCTCTTTTTCAATTTTTTCGTCTTTTTTATTTTTATTATTATCAGTATTGGAGAATTTTTCTTATCTTTATAAGGGTGCTGTGTGAGCATCGAAACGTTGGTAAATATTGTGCATGCTTTCTTATTGTGATTTGATAATAATAAAAATAAAAAAGACGAAAGAAAAAAAAAAGAAGAAGGAAGGGGATGTGGTTGGTTGCCTTCTCATTTTTCTTTCCACTTCTTTATTTTTGTGCAAAAACATAAATTTTTTTGTTTTCAGGAATAGCAATAGGAGCATTTTGTGGTGTTTGTCCAGATCGTTGAATTCTTGTTTTGTTTTCAGGAAATCTATACATTATCAAAATTATTGGTTGTATTGAGAAACAATTTTTAAAAAATCGAATCAAACAATTTTCTTTTAATGTTGAAAAAAAAATTTTAATTTGGTTTTGGAAAATTGTGGGAAATCTTTTATGAATGCAAAAATTACAGGACATTAGAAACCTATTTTCCATTTTTTCTCGTTTCTCCACAATGAAGTAAAATAAAATAATTCAGGGTGTCTAGTCTTTCTTCAAACAAAAATTCCAGGACTTTTCCAGATTTCCCAGGACAAAGAAATACATTTTTCCACGTACTTTTTTACAGTGAAAAAAATACTTTTTACGAAACATAGTAGAAATTGTAGGTCTAGTGGAACTGAAAAAGTGTCATATGCGAAATTTCTCATATGCCCCTAAAATCTGATTTTATAGAAAAACAAAACGTTTTTTTTTGGCAAAGTTCATTTTATCAAGGTGAAATGTCACGATTCAACAAAATACATCAAGTTGCAAACAAATAATTTAATTTTCAACTAAAAATAATTTAATTTTCAACTAAAAATTATTAATTTTCAGTAAAAAAAAAATTCACATAAATAGGTGAATTTTGAACCCGAGATCACAGAAATTGTTGGACATTCAAGCATAAGACAGCATTTTCAACTAAAAAATACGTATTTTCAACAAAAAAGTTAATTTTAACTAAAAAATTGCAGTTTTAATCAAAAGAGAGAAAAGTTCCACCAACAGGATTAGTTCTCTACCAATAAAGACCAATTGTTGACTTAAAAAGATTAATTTTCAGTAAAAAAAATGGAAAAGTTACATTAGTAGGTTAAAAAATTAATTTTAAATGCAAAAAAAAAAAATTTCAGCAAACTATTTAAATTTTCAATCAAAGACATCAACCCACAAATTTTTAACAAAGTGGTTCGAGTTTTACCCAAATGATTGAATTTTCTACCAAAAAATATGAATTCTCAACGAATAAAGTAAAAGTAGATATTTCAAATGAAAAGTATAAATTTTTAATGAAAATTTTTGAATTTGCAACCAAATAATAAAATACCAACACCATAAGTCTGTTTTATAGGGTCCCAAAAAACCCCCATAAGTGAAAAAATGGGTTTTGCGAGATTTTCGCGGTAATTATGAATTTTTTTGCGGTTTTTTCAGTGAAAATCATTTCTGGCACATAAAAGACCATTTCATACTGATGATTAGATGCTCACATAAATTGTTTAAACAATTTATTATGGTTTTTAGCCATTTTCTCATAGAATGGAGTTAGAAAGACGCGGTTTTTTCACAAATTTTCCATTTGTTGTCCAATTTTCAATTATAGGGAAGTGGTAGTTCATCAATGTTAACAAGACTGATTGTGTAAACAATTTATTATTAATGTTAATAATATTCTCTTAGAAAAATGCTACAAAATTGCAGTTTAAAAAAAAAATTACTTTTAGTCAAATTTTCAATTGAGATAAATTAAGTAATTAATTATAGTCAAAGAAATTAATTGTTTAAACAATTTATTATCATTGTTAATAATATACTCTTTGCTTAATTGGTAGAATGTTGCTGTTTTTTTCTTAAATTTTCAACTGTTTGTCTATTTTTCATTAGGCGTGACCTAATAATTAATTATACTTGGCAAAAATAATTGTTTAAACAAATTATTATTGTTCATGGCTATCTTCATCTATATCTATGCCTGATAGTTGCGGTTTTTCGGAAATTTTTACCGTTCTGTCATTTTTCACATAGTGAGGTAATAATTAATTAAAATTAACAAAAAAGTTGTTCAAACAATTTAATATTGTTTATAACTATCTTTTCTTATATAAGTGCTAGAAAGTGGCGGTTTTTTCTAAAATCTTTCACTTTGCTTCGCCCGCTTAATTACTAACAATTAATATATAAACATTAGAGATTTGCAATTCCAAGTTTTTCTTTTACGCTTTGCAATAAACTTCTTGTTGTAATAAAAAAAAACTTTTACGAGTCATTTAAATATCTAGTCCTTCCACCTATTCCTAATTTTATTATTCTATTCTTTGTTTTTTCCTCTTATGTAAAATAGCTTTTTTTCTTTAAATAAATTTTTTTAAGCATTGGGAAAAGAGCAAGAATAATTCACTTAAGACAACAATACCATTCGAAAAATCATTGTTGTTGTGGTTGACTTATTTTTTGTTCATAAATAAAAAGGCGATGCAAAGTTAAAGATTTCAGAAAAAACCGCCACTTCTTAGCACTTATCGAAGAAAATATAGTTATAAACAATATTTAATTGTTTAAACAACTTTTTTGTTAACTTTAATTAATTACTACCTCACTAAGTAAAAAAAAGGACAGAAAGATAAAAATTGCCAAAAAACCGCAACTATCAGGCACTTCTATAGATGAAGATAGTCATAAACAATAATAATTTGTTCAAACAATTATTTTTACTAAATCTAATTAATTATTAAGTCAAGCCTAATGAAAAATAGACAGAGTTGAAAATTTCAGAAAAAACCGCAACATTTTATCAATTAAGCAAAGAGAATATTATTAATAATGATAATAAATTGTTTAAACAATTATTTTGTTAACTTGAATTCATTATTACTTCACTCCAATTGAAAATTGGACAAAAAGCCAGAAATTTCAGAAAAAACCGCATCTTTCTAACATTATTCAAATATAATATTAATAATAGTAATAACAAATTGTTTAAACAATTAATTTTCTTGATTCTAGTTAATTATTTAACTTATCTTAATTGAAAATTTGAGTAGAAGTGAATTTTTTTTTTAAATTGCAATTTTGTAGCATTTTTCTAAGAGAATATTATTAACATTATTAATAAATTGTTTAAACAATCACTATTGTTAACATTGATGAACTATCACTTCCCTGTAATTGAAAATTGGACAACAAATGGAAAATTTGTGAAAAAACCGCGTCTTTCTAACTACATTCTGTGAGAAAATTGCTAAAAACCATAATAAATTGTTTAAAAAATTTATGTGAACATCGAATCATCAGTATTAAGTGGTCTTTCATGTGCTAGAAACAATGTTCATTGAAGAAACCGCAAAAAACCTCATAAATACGGCGAAAAACTCGCAAAACCCTTTTTTTCACTCATGGGGTTTCTTTGGGACCCTATAAAACAGACTTATGGTGTTGATATTTAAAAAATTATGTTTTATTCGTATTCTACGGCTAATTGGGAAGAGAAATGTTGAGTTTCAACTCGACTGAGATCATATTGAGGATTCTGAATAAGATTTACAAAAACGTCTTTTTTTCTTATGGGAAATACATGTTAAACTTCATGTTGCTTGCACCCCTAAATATCATTTTTTTTCAAAACAAAACAAAATAGATTTATTTTTGTGTAGATTCGAACAAATTTCAGGAGTGTTCCCATAAAAATTCAAAAAAAAATTGCCAATGCATTTTTGGACCTCCCTAATGGAGAACCATAAAATGTGAACACTCAAAAACCCAATGACATACCCATAAATATTGTAAAAAAATTTCAGAACTACTTTTATGTGATCGATGAATTTGTTTTCGATTTCAAATAAAAAAATTAATTAATTTACTTTAGGCTTTATCGACCTCAAGGAAAACATTCTCATAATAATACTCGCGCTGAATTTTCTGCATGCACTGATTTGTTAATCGCAAAAAAAAAAACAATATTTAGTAACATTTTTCATGTATTAGAAAACTATTCGTTCAATCAGAAAATGGTCCAAATAAATTTTTAGATCTTTTTGAGGTGAACATTTTTGCTCCTGAACATTTTGAATATTTTTTTCTTATTTTGCATTAAACCTTAGTAGTAACCCTAAGAAATGTATAAAACCAAATTTTTCATAGATACGTAAATTGAAATTATTATTTTCTAAGATGGTTACAGCCCAATATGTCGAAGGAATTTTTTTTTCGAGTTGGATTTTAATTTTTATTTTTGAGTAGTAATGCAATCAAGTGATCTGATAAGAGCAGTGTGCTAACTTGAAATATGGACAAAGCCTGGTTTTCAGCCCAACATCCATGGACTGGGTTGCAGCCAAATGCATGATGAAAAAAAAAATAATAAAAAAAATAATCATTATTATTATTGTTAATATTTTTTTTATTTATTTTTTTTATTTATAGATGGTAAAAGTTAGAATGCGATGTTATGCTTCTGAGTAAATAAATACTTAATTAACGTAAAAGGTATAGGATGACATACTTCAGACCAAATAAAAAGACCTTGATGATGTTACGAAGATCAGTAGTATAGCTATGACAGTTCGGTGACACTTTGGTCGGTAAAACAGTGACCGGTAATTTACCGACAGGCGCTAATGGTTAGCTTCCGTGCTAAATTACCGACAGTCGTTTCCATATCCATAATCGATAGTGGTGTTCTGTACCATACCGGCAGAGTGAGACACAGGCAATGGAGCCACAGCAGTCGGTAAAACATCGACGCGCAAAGTTTCACTTTACCTACAGTCGTTTCCGAACAGACGGTCGATAAATATGATCTCTGTTTTACCGCGAGAGTGTGACACCGAAGTTCAGACACATGCCACGGCGTCTCTTCGTGGAGTCTCCGGCCCATATTCAGTGGCGCGCAGACGTGAGATTCCCCGCGCTCCCTATCCCGCTAGGGCATAGTAGGGACTTCTCTTTAAAAGCCCACATTCAGAGGCGTGAATTTCAATTCGCGTTGTGGTGAAATGTGAATCAGTGTGAAGTGAGAAGTGTCTAATGAATTAAAGTGTCTCAAGAAAAGAGTGTTTCAAAAAATTGCAATGGTTGAGAAGAAGAGTGGTTCTGTGAAAAATGTGAGTTGTTATTCATGCAGTGATTCATGCAGTGAAAAGTGTTCTTCATGGTGGTTTATGCTATTAATTGAATGATTTGAAGATTTGATACCTAATATAAGAGTATTAAATAAAAAATGTTTATTCTTTTACTTTAAGGGTTGTATTATTCATTATGTTTACGTTATATTTATTTTTCAAAACGTGCACAATACTTTCAGGTATAAAAAACTATAAATTGATCCTCCGATTCAACAACAATTCTTGAACCAAATCTTTTATAAACTTTTTGAATCTGCGAAACGGCATACATTCTTTCTTTAGTAAGTACCCACAGATAAATTATTGATTGGAGTCTATTCTCTTCAAGATGTACCTTCTACAAAATTAGTTTTTGAAATGTGTCCTTAGTTATATGATAAAATTAAGTCACGAGAAACTCTCTTTTTTTTATATAAACCTTATTCTATTTATTGCTAATACACACGCAGTAGATAGGTTTAGAATATAACATTTAAGTATGTAGAAAAGATGACATTTATTTTTAGACAAATATTATCACTTTTCTTCAACATTGATATTTTAGTGCTCATATTCAAATTCAAAATGATTGTAAGGTCCTCCAAGGTAGTGAAAGTAAAGTTTCTTTTTCTTAACTGCTTCCTCCATCTTTTCAAATTTATCCTCCTCTTGTGTGTTCTCGGATGCTTCCTCAAAGACTTTCATGATTCTACCAGGCAAGAATACAGAAAACTGATTGTCCAATTCAACCACAATCCTATTACCATACTTTGTTCGTACTTTTCGAATCTTGAACACACCATACTTCTTCTTCACAGTCAGTTCCGATAGTTTTTTTGTAGGTAGGACCCCATCCATTCGACCAACTGCGTTAATCTTTTTAAGATCCATCTTCTCTAAAGGCTTATTTAACTTTTTTCACAAGACGTTTGCACTGCACTTTGTTGAATGAAACCACTGTAACCTGTCGCTGCTCTTATAGTCCATTATCCCACTCTTTAAACATTACCCCACTCGTTGCACATGCGCACAAATCTTCTAGATGCTTGAAGAAAATTAAACTGTTGAGTTATAGTATTGGCACTCAGTATAAGTAATGACTGTAAAATTTAATTATTAATAAAATTATTATTTATTATGTAGCAACATTTATCAATAATAATCATAAAAGTAATAGTTAGAAATTTGAAAAAATTGTGTATTTGACATGACTAATGGTTAACTAGTGGATAGGTTTAAAAGTAATGAACGCTTTTATTACCGTTAGTTATTTTTTTTATTCATTCAAGAAAAAAGACCTAACCTACTTTTACAAAGTAAAATCTTAACCTAATTTGTTAAAAGAAACATTATGAAAACAGGAATTCGCACTTATTATAAAAGTCTTTGAGCGTTGTATTTTTCAAACAAGTGTCTGTAGTATCTACACCTTTAGTCACATCATCAGCATCATCGTCGTCAGCACTGCTTCCAGCATAAATCCTGATGGTTGGCTGATCCTGAGGAGTCAAGAACCAGGTCTTGAGCGTCAGGACATTTCGGACAGCGCAGTTGTGATTCCAGAACTGGGTATGATGATTACACGTGACGGAAACTGCATTGTGTAATTTCTTTAGCGAAGGACAGCCCAAATCTTCCAAATTGCGTACATTCAGCCCAAACTCGTCAAACCATTTCTTCTTTTCAAGTCCTTTGACGTAAATAGCACAAGCACCAAGTAGTATATCTTGAAGTATAGGTCTTACTTCCTCGTAGGGTATGTCACCAGAAGTCCACCCGATACCGTGATAATTGCGCGTCAGCCACAAATTTTCGCTCTTGTATCGAGCAGGCAGAGAGTTCCAATAGCAGGGAGGTTCAAAGAGGTAGACTAGAGGTTGAGCCTCTTCCTGGAGGGGAACTATAGCCAATTCCTTGAAGATGAACTGGTTGTTGGGCTTCTTGAAGCCTTGCACGTCTACAATGAACTCCATTTCGACCAAAACTGAATTCTCTTACTAAAATCATCTACTTTATACCTTTTCTCCCCACAACCACTAACATTACCCCCACCACTATCATCTTAAATCAACTTCTTCACACTACCACTCAGTGGCTGGTACTGAATCATACGGTCATGTATAATTAGACAGTAGGCTGCAGTTTCAGCGGGAAAATTGTCTGCAGATTCAAATTCCAAACGAACGTCCACTGAGTTCTGTTTGAGAAACTCATTTTGTTTTAAGCAATCAATGACACTGAGAGGAGCGTATTCTTTGAAATCACTTTTCTTCAACATTGGTTCAGGCTCTTTACCATAGTACGCTGCCTGAAAGTTTGCATACATCTCATACAGTAGTGCAAACTGATTATGGCCAAAGTCCAGATTTAAATTACCATACGGATAGTACTGTGAATTGAGGAATAACTTGACATTGGTTATATTGCAGTGATCGAAGCGATTAGCATATCTGGCTAGCCTATCCTTTCTACCTGTCTGGAAACCCAGTATAACATAACGTGGTTTTTCTAACTGAGTTGATGTTTTCACAGTCCATATATGTCTTGTGGTGGTGGGAAGCATGGGGTATTCATACAATTCCCATGAGCGAAAACTCATAGTTGTGAGAAAATCTTTTCCAATAACGTTCAGCAAATTTATCTTTTGCTCATCCGAAGCTATTACATATGGTATCATCCACTCTACTTTATGAATTGAGATCTTGAATTGCTCTTCGTTTCCTGGCGCTTGTCGTGCTTGAACAACAGCATTTATGTCACTGCGTGATCTTGTCAGGATAAGTTCATGCTTTGCATTAACAACGATCTTTCGATAATCTTCAGCAAATCCTAGGATCATACTGAGTGGTATAGTGACATCAAAGTATCCCTCATCATTGGAAAGACGTTTTGTTCCTTCCGGCATGTCGAGCCATCCGGCATTCTCTATAAAATAACTTTGTCCAGGAGCAAGTGAGATGTAGCCCTTTATGGTGCTAGTGAGACCGACGTTCTTGCAGCGATCAATCTCAATACCATTGAGTTCATAGCGAACTTCATCAAACAGATAGCAGATGGCATTGCTCACTAGTGCTGTACTAGCAACAGCTGTAACTCCATCAGGCCTTGTTAGTCGTCCATACACATGCAGTGAACTCTTGCTGGGTAGTACACAGAAATCTTGATGCTGGACAGCAATTCGAATTTCATCACTGTTGTTGAATGATGATGATGCATAAGGCTGATGTGCATGAATCTCATAGTGAGCTATAGACTCATCAAATCTCACTGGTGCTTTAATGTTTAGTATTTCTTCCATTTTTATTGCAACAAAAGGAGATGATCAATATCTTGAATGGACGTTTCAGTTTCTTTTTCCACGTGGTTTGATCTTCAGACCAAGCTGTTCCAGAAAGCGCACGTTCTGAGGTGTTAGCTCCTTGCGTGCTGCTTGAGAACTGGTTTGCATTCGACATGTTGACGCTCTTATATAGACTCCTTTGGGATTGTACACTATACCCATTATGATGATGATTTGACATGCAGTCGTATTGTTATCACCTCTCCTCGGAAATTCACCAAGTCACCGTCCTGATCAACTATGCGGAGCTGAATTTGATGTATTGTCTTCACGGCGATTGGAAGGTAAATGACGTGTGACGGCACTTCAACGATCTTATATCCTGGTGGTACAACAGGTAAGAATTCATGAATCGTGTGTACTTTGCGATTATTTATGTAAGCTCCAGTAGTGATATTACACTCAATTCGCAGAGCATTCACTTTGAGAATAGCCACAGGTAGATCAGAAGTATGAGTCTTATTGGCTTCGAGAACACGTGGAGCGAATCCCAACAATCGTGCAATAGAATCGTGAGGTTGAAAGTTCACTTTGCGATCACACTTGATCTCGCTGCGCAATGTGTTATTATTTGGCTTGATGTTTATTGTAATTCCATCAATTGCTAGAGCTTTCTGGACATAACTCTCAATGTCTTCAATCTCATAGCTGCCAGTAGGTATGGTCACTACTCGTTCACCAACATAGATTTTATTCTTTCCAGTGTCAACGTTAGGAATCGCATTAAATGTGAGCATTTCAACGAGTCCAAGTACATAGTTCTTATGAGGAGAGAGTTCTATTGGTGGAAAATACTCTGTGTCTAGCACAGAAGAGTTTCCTGTTATCGTGAGAGTAAATGATTCTTCCATGATGGTGCTTTTCTCTGTACTGACTCTAGTCCGTTCATTACATGTTCTTATATAGACAGTATTTGTCTTTTATATGTAGTTGTCCAGATAGAAATTTTAAGCATAAGTGTCCACATTCAACACTGTCATAGTCCTGATATCTGTCATGATTGTACTTTATCACGCTACCAACACCTAGGTAATCTACGAGATCCAAAGGTGGACGAAGATTACCGAAACTGTCAAAGTATAGGACTTGATCACCGATCTTTCTATAACTGACCCAGTGGGTACCAGGGCCGTGGCTATCATCAAGATTAACAATAGCTGACTCAATTTGGTGGGGTCCCTTTACTGGCAGTTGATTGCGCATAAATACTCCACGAAAATGTGGAATCTTTAGAGCTTTAGCATACTTGAACAGATCGGTATCAGTGAGTGCATGGTGAGGTAGCTTCACTGCAAGTTTTTTGACCCTGGTCTTAGACAAAGTCCCTGTCCTTTTCGGTAAGGTTTCATATGAAGACCTAATCCTTTTCTATAGGGTTTTAGGTGTAAACCTTTTCCTAGAGCAATAGCCTCCATTGCATTGTTATGACGTTGAGCTTCTGCCAGTTGTTGCTTGGCTGCGCTAGCATCATTTACCGCCTTAGCTACACCTGCTGCTCCACCAGTGAGAGCTCCAAGTGCACTCAGTCCAGCAAAAATTGGAATCAGTGGCAAAACACCACCGACTTTCGAAGGGATTGGTAGAACACGTGGATTTTGCACTTGATTTTTATCGCCTGCTCTTTTGACGGCTTTCTGTGCCCCTCTGATTGCAGACTTGATGGCCACTTTTGCATCACCACTTCTCTTCATTGCTTTCTTAGCCGCATTAACAACCTTTCTAAATGCTGTCAGTTTATTTCTTGCAGCTGGTTTCTTTTTAACACTAGGTTTCCTCTTCTTTGAACTGGGTTTCTTCGTCAGCCCCATACCGAGTTTCGCTTTGGCATTCATGACTTTAGTTATTGCTAGTGCTGCCGCTTTCTCGCCAATTCCAGCGTCTTTAGCGAAAACGCGCTTCCAGGCTTTACTAGCTAGTACACGATCTGCAGCGTTTCTCACATCAACGTTTTCACGATTTCGCGAGTATGCAATGTCGTGTTCTTTACACGCAGCGTCTAGAGGATTGATACCGGGATCACCTCTAGCAAGTCGTTCGGCTAGCTTAGTACCTGGACCACAGTATTGGTAGCCAGGCAAGTGCAACTCAAACGGCAAGTTGTTGATGACTTTGTTGACCAATCCTTTACCTCGATGATGACGGCGTGATACTTTGTTCACTTTATGGTGCACAATCATTCTTCACTGAATGGACGTTAGCACGCAACTGACGTGGAAGCTATATAAGCGCTGTATTTATAGCTTTCACAGCAGTTGATATCAAGATGCGGTTCAAGACACAACCTATTAAACTTCCGGTTTTTAATATTGATACCCTCGTCCAATCAAAAAAAAAGTATAGGGTGAAACGACATGGTAGCCTTCTACCAGACAGCATTCGCGCAGTGTTTTGTGGACCATCAAATTGCGGCAAGACAAATGCATTACTTGCCCTAATCTTACACCCAAACGGATTGAAATTTGAAAGTGTCTACGTCTACTCGAAATCCCTCAAACAACCAAAGTACAAATTCTTGGAACGGGTGTTGAATGATGTAGATGGAGTTGAGTACTTTCCCTTCAGTGAGCATGAAGAAGTAATACCACCAAGTGAAGCTCAACCAAATTCGGTAATTGTATTTGATGATGTTGCCTGTGAGAAACAGGACAATATTCGAGCCTTTTTCTGTATGGGCAGACACGCTCATGTTGACAGTTTTTACTTATGTCAAACTTACGCTCGAATACCTAAACATCTGGTTCGAGATAACGTCAATCTATTGATACTTTTTAAGCAGGATGAGAAGAATTTAAGACATGTGTATGACGATCATGTGAACACTGACATGAGTTATTTACAATTTAAAGACTTATGTGCATCATGTTGGAATACTGAGAAGTATGGATTTGTTGTCATTGATAAGGATAGTGAGCTCAATAAGGGAAGATACAGAAAAGGTTTTGACTGTTTTATCTCTCTATAAATATATGTCATGTAGTAGAAATGATGTCATTATAAATTGACACATCAACACGTCAACATGTCAAAGTTTCACAAAGAGAAGGAGGTGCTCCGTCAAATTGCTAAAGCTAGTGAGGCGATTCGGCGTAAACATCGATTGCTCAAAATGGGTAAAGAAGCCACTGAAAAAATAATGAGTGAAACGTTCAAGCCAATCGTCATGCCATTGCAGAAACTGGTTGATATATCGAATCCATCAGTCAAGAAGGAAGTTCAACAAAATGAGCTTGTAAAGAAAAAAGATCAGGAGGATGAGCAGGAGGAAGGGGAGGATGAGTGGGAAGAGGACGACGATAATGCTTCCTTTATGACTGCTGATGCTGAAGGAGAGCAAGATACAACTGTGCGTCAAGAAGATGCAGTGCCTGAGCCTGCTGATAATTACGAGTATTCAACAAACAAATTTCTCAGGATGCTGCAACAAAATAGGAAGCAGGATTTGGATATGGTTTATGGTGTGCGTAAACTCAATGATGGCAGTCTTTTTATTGGTGACAAACCCATTAGTTTTGAGGCACAATATATCAATGTTGGTGGTAAACAGTATCTGAAAACTGTTGGTCTGCTGGAACTTTTGTTTAAACAAAATCCAGAAGAATCCCACATAAGCACTGACGATCGAAACAATTATAAGGAAATTTTGATTGCTACAAATGCACACAAGAAGCGATACAGTTCCAGTGAATCCATTCGCACCAGCAACAATAATAAGTACAAGAACTTTATTTCAAAATTGTTCAACGTATCACGCAGACGATCATCCAAAGGTGGAGGTTCCCTGCCACAGTATATGGTAGCAAGAAAAAATGTTAGGAGTGACTATATCTACTGGGACGACCCTAACGAACTAGTTGATCGTCTTCGTCTACTCCTAGCGTCTCAGGCAGCAGGCAACCCGAGTCACAACAATGAAATCATATCAATCATTGAGGAACTGCGGGAAGCTGAAATCATATATTAGGAGGGTACTCATAACGCTTTCGTTAGTATTACGATGAGTATCGACGTGTTTGGACGTCATCTGGATCGAACCGCTGCAGGAAGCCGTGGGCCGCCTGGTGTTGGATTCAAGATTACCTCTGACGGCCATTACGACGTAGATGGCAAGAGAGTTTGTAACGTTAGTGAGGCCAAAGAGCAATACGACGCAGTCAATTTGGGACTTGTACAGCGTATTGTACAAAACGAGATACGTACTGTGTATCAAGTCACATCATCTATGGAAACAGAGATTGACAATAATAGTTTGATGATACGTTTACTTGAAGAATCGATCAATGAGAAACTGAAAAACCTGCAGATTGACACCCAACAAGATTTTTTAGTCCCTAACACTGAACGCATTGCTCAGTTGGAAGCTCGATTAAACGCACTCGAGAATGGACAAGGAGAAATTGGCAGTAGTCACAGAACTGCATAAACCTGCTAGGAAGAATTATGCACGTCGTTGCGTGCAGACACGTGGTATAGACGAAACGTGGCAGGCAGATTTAGTTGAAATGCTACACTATGCCCGTGAGAATAATGGCTACAAGTATTTACTCACCGTTATAGATATTTTATCCAAGTACGCCTGGGCGGTTCCTGTTAAAAGCAAGAGTGGACCAGATGTCACTTCAGCAATGCAATCTATACTAGTGCAGGGTCGTATACCAAAAAACTTACACACCGATGAAGGTAAAGAATTTTATAATTCACATTTTAAAGAACTTATGAAACAATATGGTATCAATCTCTACTCAACACATAGTAATCTAAAGGCGTCAATCTGTGAAAGATTTAATCGCACGCTCAAGAACAAGATGTGGCCACAATTTAGCTTAAGAGGTAACTATAAGTGGATAGGCATTTTGCCTACTCTCATCTTCAAGTACAATAATACGAAACATCGATCAATCGGTATGAAGCCAAAAGATGTCACTACCGAGGATGAAGAGGAGCTGATGCAACGCTTAAAAAAACTGCGAAATATACCGAGGAGAAGACCAAAGTTCAAAGTTGGTGACAAAGTTCGAATCAGTAAGCACAGGCACGTTTTTGAGAAAGGATACACTCCCAACTGGACAACAGAGATATTCACTGTGGATCGAGTTATGCTTACGAATTCAGTGACGTACAGGCTCAAAGACTATCAAGAAGAACCCGTTGCTGGTGGATTTTATGAGCAAGAACTTCTCAAAGTTAAACATTCAGACGTATACCTTGTCGAAAAAGTAATCAAGAAACGTGGTAACAAAATATTTGTAAAGTGGTTAGGTTTTGACAGTTCACACAACAGCTGGATAGATAAATCAGATATGTAATCAACTTTGTGCAATGTTGAATCAACTCTGTGCAATGTGAAACCAATGATGAATCAATGTTGAACCAACGATGAATCAATGCTGAACCAACGATGAATCAATGTTGAACCAACGTTGAATCAATGATGAATCAACAGCGATTGAATGTTAAACTAAATTATGAGATTTATAGTACTAAGTCTACGCTTGTGCTAACTAGATGTGAGATTTTTGATGAATAAAAAAGCAATTCATATACATATATTATGTTTTTTATTCAGTATAACCCTCAGACCTACTTTATTGACAATTATTTACAACTTAAACCTAATCTTTTACCAGAAGATCTAGCAATTCTTCGTCACTATCACTCAAGACATCATCGACATCCATTGCACTGATTCTATAATGCCCCCATGCGAGGGTGTCTGTACTGTTTGGGAGTAAGTATCGCTTATCGTCATAAGGACTTAGTGCAATCTTTTGTTGTTCAATAGTTTCGACATTGTGTAGTCTTGACCTGATTACATATTGCGTTCTAGATTGGATACTCCAATTTCGCAAGCATTCGGTGTAATCATCAAAGGTAATACTTTTCTTTACAACAGCTGCTTTTACACCTTTGGCTTTTTTAACAAAGTCCTCACCATTGACACGGATACTATACATCTTACTTCGCAAACCAACAAATTCTGTAATTATTTCACCATTACATTCATCTTTCATCAAACCCAAAACTTTCTTGTTTCTTTGCGGCATTCCAAAAATATTGTCCCGAGGGTAATCTGAAGTGTCGAATTGTTGAGTATTCTTTTCCATATCTTCTTTCATGTCAGCATAAATGTCCTGACACTTCACTTCATATATTAAACTGTCCGTGTCAGTGTACAAGAGTTTGCAGTTGTTACGATATTTTTTACGCATGTAACCGTAGTGAAAATCATAAATTAGGATTTTAGACACATCCAGCACTGTCAGACCCACATAGATTGGCTTATTAAACAAAACTTCTGTCTTTCTTAACTCTATAGCCATGAGATTTTCACTGAAAATGGCTCGGCTGTGGAAGTTCGGTTTAGCTATGAGGGCTTCTGCTCCAAACCTACCCTCCCATTTCGCCACGAGTTTCACGTTTACATGCTTTCGCACATTCTCCATTGTCTTACCGTAAACTGCATTATTCATCAATTTGTACAAGTTCTTTTCGAATTCATTTTTAGCTTGTGCTCTCTTTTCAGTATTGAAATCTATGTAACTCTTGAGCCATGTTGACTGATTGAATTTAAGTACTCTGTGAATTTTGATTAATACCAGACCGTTTGTAAGAGCATCATTGAGAGCTCGGTAATGAAGAACGTACTTATGTTTCAGTAGGAGGGTAGTTAGAAGCTTCTCCTGGTTGGAACCCGGTGGTTTCGTGTGTTCTGGACAGAACGGTAAATCATTATGCTCATCGTGAAGCTCGGGTGGACAGTACAAATCAACTTCTAGAATATAACCAATGGGTGAATCATTTGAAATATTGAAATCAAAATTTTCCAAATTTGTAACCCACTCAAAACCACCGTAAGGAAGGGGTTGTCCTATTGCCCAACCATGAAGGTTGTTTGTATCGAAATATACAATGTAGATGATCTCACCTCTTTCATTGAAAACTTTCATATACTTGTTGTTGGCAATGGTGTATCGGTTGGAGCATTGACTTACTCCACCCTTTTTACCATTCTCAATCATCAGTAGCATATCAACGTCAGTGAGGAGTTCCAATCTTACCCCTGTATATTTGAGCATGGCGTCCCATGTGAAGCCAGGAGTCGTGTAGTAATGTGCTGGATCGAGACCGTAAGCCATGAAACACTGTTCTCGGAAATTTTCAAAGACATCAGCCAACAACAACACATCAGTCTTCATGTATAATTGTACATATTCGCCGAGAGTTTTAACACTGAATGCACACCATACCTGCTGTGCATGTTCGTAGTCCTCATCAGATATTGATGAGTCATTCAGGATACTGTGAAACTTTTCTTTTGGTGGAAGCTGGTTTTCTTTCAATCTCACCCTCGAGTCCAGGTATTCATAGGGGAGAACACCTTTCCTCGTTAGAAGTTCAACTTTCTTACTCTCCATTCTAGAAAACATTGCACTCACAATTTTATACTCAGTGAGATACGATGCTAACTTTTCCAAGGATGATGCCATGAATCTGAATGAGTCGATGAATCGGAATTTTATCTGTGTTCCCTTAACATATTTGGTAAAAGATATGTATTTTTCCTTATTTAATGCCAGAACTTTAACTTTTCCTTCAAATTGAGTAGCAATATCGCGGATGATAAAGTGAGCATCATACCCACTCAAGTTGTGGAACACAACAGGTATGATGTTGGCATCTTGGTAAGCTAGATTACAGTGTTCATGTGCGGGACCTCGATACTTTCCTGTCAGATGACAGTGATCGCGAACCTTCTTCATCGGTGAATGTAGAGCTTTCTGACAGATGTGACAAGTAGTGGCTTGAAAGAAAGTTTCCTGTTGCCTTGGTGTTAGTTTCTGCATCGGAACTGGAGATGTCAGTATTTTCTCACATTTATTTGCAATTAACTGTAACTCTAGAGCAAACCACTTTGCTGGTTCCACACCTTCAGGACATGAGTTGTAGAATGATAGTGAATTATTGTAACTGCACTTGAACAAGTACCCAATGTCAAAAACTTCATGTTTCTGGAATACTTTAGTGTTTGTCGTCTGTTTTTGTACGTCTCCACTTGGTATTAATAGGGACTCACAGTCGGCATAGATAATGAATGGTACTTTTTCTCTATGCTTGAAATTTTTGAATTCAATAATATTTCTACCAGGTTTTGGTAGCATTATTTTACAATTATTCACTTTTTTACAATCTTCCCTATGAGCTACCAACGTCTCTATTTTTGAAAAGTAGTGCAAGCATCGTTCACAGATATGTTTTCTTCCATCATGTTTCGATAGCTGGCAGCTAACTAATCGAGAAAGATCTTTGACCCATACATAGTGGAAGTTGAAAGACTGGGTTCTGCTATCCTGTTGATTGCTTTCTTCTTCTTCTTCATCACTGCTATCTTCATTTACATATTCCTCTTCAACTCGGAGGAGGTTTACATGAGTTTCCCTTACCTGTGAAGTGAGATGAAGAGGAACCACTATCAACTTTTGCTTCTTTTTAATCAAGCCATAAATATTCACTGAAATGCCATTTTGTGCTTCGAATTTTTTTACATCTTTCATTGCTACGGGGAAATTTATTCCAGAAAAGTTTAATTCATCCTTGTATTGCTGATAGCTGGACACGCGTTTAGGATTGTACTGATTTCTATTGACTGGATGTATGGCTGATAATATAGCCCACTTAAAGCACTCGTTGTCGTTCGTATTTTGCACGTTCACACATGCTTCTTTTCTCTTGATTCGTAGAGGAAGATCAATGTAAGAGCTACCTTTCATGGGGTTTAGTTTGTTGATATTCACTTCTAATTTCACAATAGAGTGTAAGGTCCATCCAGAGTCTTTCTCTTGAAACTCCTCCATTTCAGTTAAGATAGGGTATCTTGCGTTGTTGGTAAACCATATTTTCAAATCCGTGCTGACGTATATCTCTTCATTTTTTGATTTAAAGTTCTTTACATCAGGATCCTCCTTACCAATCTTTAGATAATATGCATTAAGCACAGTGTTGATTTTAAAAGCTCTATGTTCACGCAAGGCTCGGCCCACATGTACAATAAATAGCACTTGGGCGTCATCTAGGAAGGCAAGAACATCCTTGTGAACCAGGTTCGCGACAATGCATGTTTTCACTCGACTATTGAATGCTTTGTCGACGTCAATCCACTCCACTCGATCGTTAATGTCATTGCGTTTCTTCTGAAGTCCGCTACCCTTTTTAGTGAGAAACTCGAATCGAGCTTTAAAACATTCCAAGTGTTCAATAATATTTAAACACCTTCTTTTCTGATTTATTGACAGTCGTGGTATACATGACAATTCCTTTCGCACTGCTTTTAAACACAATAGGCACTCGTTTCGCCATCGATTAACTTTGTTTAGTTGTACGTTCCCAGATGATGATGATGCTGATGATGATGAAAGCAGGGTCAGTACTTCTTCGAAAGCAGGAATAAGTTTTACACACTCATCGAGGATCATTTTCTACTAGATATAGACTGTATACACTAATAATGTTTTAACTTCACAAGTTATTCTTTCTGTTTTAATAATTTTATATTTACTATCCACTTTCACTGGACTACCTCGCACGATGTAATGACTGCACTGAGATCTGATGTCTCCTTTTATAGTCCGCTATCCCCAACTCCACCAATACCTCTAGAAGATTCTAGAACTTGATAATTCCCCCAACCCCATCCTTCATTTAAATTCACCATGTGCGACATTGAATTTTCCTGTAATTTAACTGACTTGATGGTGGCGCCATCAATTGCTCGTAACAACTTATTAGCTGTTGGCATCTTAGCACGGACATGAACCATCATCTTTCGTCGGTAAATGTAAGGCGCCTCTGAATATGAGCCGGAGACCCCACGACGAGACGCCGTGGCATGTATCTGAACTTCGGTGTCACACTCTCGCGGTAAAACAGAGATCACATTTATCGACCGCCTGTTCGGAAACGACTGTAGGTAAAGTGAAACTTTGCGCGTCGATGTTTACCGACTGCTGTGGCTCCATTGCCTGTGTCTCACTCTGCCGGTATGATAGAGAACGCCACTATCGGTTATGGATATGGAAACGACTGTCGGTAATTTAGCACGGAAGCTAACCATTAGCGCCTGTCGGTAAATTACCGGTCACTGTTTTACCGACCAAAGTGTCACCGAACTGTCATAGCTATACTACTAAGATCATTTAATCATCGATATTTCGACAGTCAAATGCTCTCCTCTTCAGGAAACAAGAATCCAAGTCATATAAAAGTCCTTTTTTTTTAATTGGCAGAAGCCAAAAAAAAAATTGTTAATATTATTATGCCATGAAGCCATACCCCTTTTCGGGTAAGCGTGACTCACTCGTTGAGAAAAGGGGTAATGGGGGAGGTATGTAAATTTATAGATTGACCTAGAATTCCTGTGAATGATGAAAACTGTTATTCCGTCTTCTCATTCAGTATGACAATGTAAAAAATTATTATTGATTGAACATTATTTCTACCAAGGCTCTTACGCGTTATCTACCAGGTGTTTCACTCACACTCACACTTCCCTACGACTGAGATGAATTTGTCTCAACAGTATATATACGACACGATTTTCTAGAATATTCGTTAGTTACGCTCTTGAAGAATTTTTTCGTGATACAGTATCATCTCTAACAGAAAATGGGAATCGCCGTTGGTTCTCTATTCATCACTTTAGCCGTTTTCCTCAATTCTATTGGTAAATATAAAATAATATAATATCACATGTATGTTTTTGGTAGATTTGTAATAGAATTTCGATTGGGCTCAAATAAATTTGTGTGTATTTAATTACACCATTTTCCGATAAGGAGGTAAGGATAAATCTTTTTTCGGTGTTGCCATGTGCCACGTGTTGCTACATGCTCGGTCATTGTACTTCCCCCACATTTTTGCATAGGATTTTTAAAATTAAAGGTCAAACCATCGACAACTGAAATTTTGTGATTGTGAATTCTCTTTTGTTGAAGCTCCTTCGGCTTTAACGAACATATTCTCATCACCATTCAAATTTTTGCATAGGACTTTCAAAATTAAAGGTCAAATCATCGACAACTGAAATTTAGTGATTGTGAATTCTCTTTTGTTGAAGCTCTTTCGGCTTTAATGAACATGTTCTCATCACGTGCCTCGTGAGAAAAAAATTATGAAAAGCAAATTTTAAGATATAATCCAAGAATATGTTCAAGTATTGAACAGGGTAATATAATTTGAAAATGGTGGTAAAAAAGTAAAGGTGTAATTTAGAATCTCAGAATTTTTCCGGATCTCCTGAAACTTTTTAAATCATTTGAAATCTTTAAAAATCCTTATGAAGTTTAGCACAAAACTTGAAATCTTTGAAATACAGTCGAAATTCCCAAATTTCTTCGTATCAGAATTTTAGACTTTTTTTGGGCTGTACTGCCGATTTTTGGGCTCCACTACTTATTTTGAAAATTCAAATTTGGACTGGAGGTGCTGGCTTGAGACCAAGCCAGCACCACCACCATATAAAAATTTAAAAAAATTAAAAGTCAAACACGAAAGAATTTTTAGCTTTTTTTGAGCTCTTGAACGCTCTAACAATCGATTTCCAAAAACCACCCCTAATAAATATAAAACTACCCCTATGTACAAACTTGAACTCGGAAAAAACAAAGTACAACAGAATTTAGGGCTCTCGGATGCACGAGAATTTTTTTTAGAAAATACCCCCATATGCAAAAAACCAACCCCATATGTGAAAAAACCACCCCCTTGCCAAAAATAAAATTAAAAAAATAAGGTTCATCAGAATTTTTGGCTTATTTTGGGCTCTCAAATGCACCAAAAAAATTTTTTAAATCATACCTATGTACAAAAAAACCACCCCCTTAGTAAAAACTCAAACCTGGAAAAAAAATAGAAAGTAGTGTTGGCCTTACACTTATCAATAAATTCGAATTTGAATTTTTAAGGAGCTCAACAATTAGTGATTCTGTTAACATTGTGGAATTATAAAAAAGACTTTTTTTGAGAGCCCAAAAATCAGAGACTTTGTTTACACTGTAAAATTCTCGAAAAGATTATTTATTGACAAAATCAAATTTTTTTGTTGAAAAATCCATATCTGCTTGGTGTCAAGGAGTTGTTTTTTAAAAATTAAGGGATGGTGCCCAAAAATCGGTGTTGGTGTTTTTGAAGAGGCGAAAAATCAGAGACTCTATTTACACTGTAAAATTCTAAAAAACGTTATTTTTTGACAGTCATATCTGCTTGGTATTAAAGGGTAGATTTTTAACGTTGAAGGTTGGTGTCCAAAAATCGATGTTGGTATTTTTGAAGAGCCGAAAAATCAGAGACTCTTTTGACATTGTAAAATTCTCAAAGAGATTATTTTTTTAAAAAGTCATATCTACTTGGTATATAGGGGTTGCTCCAACACCGTTTTTTGGACTCTAGCCCTTAACTTTAAAAAACAACCCCTTGACAAAACGCAGATATGACTTTGTCAAAAACTAATCTTTTTTAGAATTTCACAGCGTAAATAGAGTCTCTGTTTTTTGGGCTCAAGAAAAATTTCAAAACCTATTTTTGGGCTCCAACCCTTAACGTTAAAAAACAACCCCTTGTTACCACGCAGATATGACTTTGTCAAAAAATAATCCTTTTTCGAATTTTACAGTGGCAATAGAGTTTCGGATTTTTGGGCTTCTCAAAAGTACAAAGACCGATTTTTGGGCTCCAACCCTAAACGTTAAAAAACAACCCCTTGATACCAGGCAAAAAAGACTTTGCCAAAAAATAATCTTTTTGAGAATTTCAGAATGCCAATAGAGTCTCTGATACTTGGGCTCCTCAGAAATAGAAAAAAAGCAATTTTTGGGCTCCAACCCTTAACATTAAAAGCCAACCCCTTCATAACAGGCAGATATCACTTTGTCAAAAAATAATCTTTTTGCGAATTTTATATTATCAACAGAGTCTCCGATTTTTTGGATCCTTAAAAATACTAATACGATTTTTGGGCTTCTACCCTTAACGTTAAATATCTACCCCTTGATACCAGGCTAATGTGAGTTTGTAAAAAAACAATATTTTTTAGAATTTCGCATTGTAAATAGGATCTCTAATTTTTGGGCTCCTTAAAACTTCCGATTTTTGGGCTCCAATGCTTAACGTTAAAAAAAACCCCTTGATACCACGGAGATTTGACTTCGTGAAAAAATAATCTTTTTGAGAATTTTACAGCATCAACAGAGTCTCTGATTTTTGGGTTCTTCAAAAATACCAATACGATTTTCAGACTCTAGCCCTTTACGTTAAAAAACAACCCCTTGATACCACGCAAATATTTTATTTTATTTTATTTTGTTTCTTCCAGATTTGAGTTTTTAAAAAAAGGGTGGTTTTTTGTACATTGTGCTGATTTTTGAAAATTTTGTTGGGTGTATTCGAGAGTCCAAAATAGTCCCAAAATTGTGATGCACTTTTTTTTCGCTGAGTTTATTTTTGGCAAGGGGGTGGTTTTTTTGCACGTAGAGGGTGGTTTTTTGAATTTTTGTCTTGTGCATTCGCCCGAAATTCTTGTGTTCTTTGTTTTTTCCGAGTTTGAGTTTTTACATAGGGAGTAGTTTTATTTTCAGTAGGGGTGGTTTTTGGAAATTGGTTGTTGGCGCGTTCAAGAACCCAACAAAAGCAAAAAATTCTGTCGCGTTTGATTTTTAATTTTTTATCAAATTTGTATACAGTGGAAATTATACAGTCCAAATTTGAATTTTCAAAAAAGGTAGTGGAGCCCAAAAATCGGCAATACAGCCCAAAACAAAAGCCCAAAGAAAGCCTAAAATTCTGATACGTAAATTTTTTAAATCTTTTAAATTTCCTTAAAAAGTTTCGAAGCTTTCAAAGATTCTTAAATTTATATAAATCCTTCGAAACTCTATGAATTCCATTGAAGGCTGTCGAAATCGTTTTAAATCCCTAGAAATCTCTGAAATATTTTGAACCCATTCAAACAAATTGAGTAGAAGGGCCATTTCTGTAAGATGAAGATATTTTAAGGAAAGAAACTAGGTTTTTTTCAGACAATAAAAAAGAACTCTAAGTTCTAAAAAAGTCTGATAAAATTGTTTGGTAAATTGATGAATTAAAAATGTTTCATGTTTTAAAATTCTTCGTAATCTCTGAAATTGGTCTGAAATCCGTTGAAATATTTTTAAATTCGTCAAAATTTGTTGACATCTGTTCAAATTACTTGAAATAATTGGAAATCAGAATTCGAAAACGTCGACATTTTTTTAAACTTTTCAAAACCCAAAGATAAATTCTGAAATATTTTGGAACTTTGTGAAATCTTTGAATTCAAATCATCAAAACCTTGGTATCAAAGAATTATTTGCAATGAACAAATTTGTTTTTTTTAATGAAATTGAGTTTTATTTGCTAATCAATGTAGAAAATTTCAAATCTGTATTTGAGCGAACCCGGAAATATTTCTCCACAATGACAATCACAAATTGAACTAGAAGTCGTTGCTTTTAGTTGTTTCCAGGTTGAAAATTTTATTATTTTGTTTAAAATTAATAAAAAAAATTTGAAAATACAAAATTGGTAAAGGAAAAATCATAGAATTTTGAAAAAAGTAGAATTAATTTGAAATTGACTGATAAAAGGCTTGAGTTTGCGCTTTAGCAAAATCTGTTAGTGAAAATTGTTATTGTAAATTTAATTTTTTCATGCGTCTCAATTCTTTTACGCTTCGGATAATCATAACCGTTTCCATAAATTTGTACAGCTTTTTATTTGCTTAACCGTGATAGATAAGGAATGCCTAACAAGCTCGTGATTTCAACAAACAATTTCAAAACCTATCGAATATAAGAAGAATTATTCATTTCTTAAAATTTTCCGCATTAAAATATTGTTTAATTTTCAATTACTGTATTTTGCCATCTTGAATTAAAAATTACTTATGATTGAAAAACTTACATTTAATAATACACTCTTGAATAACATAAGGAGGTACCTGTTCATTTAATTTGTCAAGATTAATTTTAATTTTCCCATTTAAATTGCTGATTCTTGTGTGACAGTCACTAATAACCAAATTTAAAATTGATCTTTGGAATTTCTTTGTGGTTTCTTGAAATTTTGCTCTAGTTTCGATGTTAGTGAATTTAAAATCTAATCTGTTTTGTAAGTCAAAAATCTTCTTTGGAAGAACTCCATGATTTTTGCATTTTGTGAGAAAGGTTTTCTGAGATTCAATTTGATTGAGTTTTCTACTCAACGCGTAGAAAGATTTGATCGTTTTAACTGGACTGTTATTCGCATCAAAGTCTGAGCCCCATAGTCTGTCAATTTCCGCGAAATTCATGATGATATGTTACAATTTCTAAGAAAATTCAGTTTCACACAAGTATAAAAACAATAAAACAGAACAAAGACTTATCCTTCTGCTGTTATATCCTATATCCCATTTTCAATCCTTCAGAAATGCTCATAAGGAATCCATCGGCACAACACCAATTTTTATAGTCACAATCACAATACGAATGTTTATGGATGATAACAAAAAAATTGTTTCAAATATATTTTTATTAAAATTGCAAAATAAAAAATATTTTTATTTTTAAATTACTTCAAAATTTCGAAATTCAATTTCATCAAATGAAAAGAAATTTTGTTGAAATTTCAGGAAAGTTAATTTAAAATTTTATTTTTTTATTTATTGCTATTTCAAAATTCCAGTTTAGCTTCACTTTATAATCTAACAGTATTTTTTGGTAATATTTTATTTTGCACATACTTCTTAAAAAATGGTTATTATGAAAATTTAAACTTTCATCTAGAGCGACTGAACCGTACGTTCGGGTGCTTTATCTTTTTTTCTGTTTCACACGAAGGTTTGGCGCGCATGCACTACTGAGACGTGCGATCACCCCAACCATTCGGGTGCTCACCTGAAACAGCAGCGGCCGAAGTGGTGGGGCGCCCGCCTGAATAGTTGGGGAGCTTGCACGAATGATTCGGGAGATTCGACTCGTCAACCGCGTTGGATGTTGCGCGTTCGACGTTTGCGCATGTTCGCTAATGATTTGATTTTTCGACTCATGTGCAAGCAAAGAATAATGTTTTATATTTCTCTTACCTTCGTTAATGATTATCCAAAGAAAAACCAGATAACTAGTTACACTTTATTCCACTGACATCTCGCACACAAACAATAAAATCGACATGAACTAGAAACAGTGACATTCGGGAAGAACCTGATGTTCGTCAGCTGCGGCCATTAGCGAACATGCGCAAACGTCGAACGCGCAACATCCTACGCGGTTGACGACTCGAATCTCCCAAATCATTCGTGCAAGCTCCCCAACTATTCGGGCGGGCGCCCCACCACTTCGGCCGCTGCTGTTTCAGGTGAGCACCCGAATGGTTAGGGTGATTGAACGTCTCAGTAGTGCAAGCGCACCAAACCTTCGTGTGAAACAAAAAAAAAAGAAACCATCCGAACTATTGGGGTGTAAACCCGAACTACACGGGAATTCTTTGCCCAGTGCAGGCGCGAACGAAACTAAAATATCAGCGTAGACAAAAACGAATCAAGAGTTCTGCTGTCCCAACTAAGAACATGACAAGTCGCATTTGCCATAAGGTTCATAGTCGCGCGTTTCACACCGATTACTCACACAGTTAACCCTTTTTTTCGTAGTTTTTTTTTTAGAATGTGACGTCAGGACAACTTGACCACCGGGTTCCCATGCTAGCCAGAGTCAGGTCAGTTCACCCCCACTCCCTTCTCACACTTTTCCTGGTCCCTTGGATTTTCTAAAAATTTTAGTAAAATATTTGGATGAACGCAGATTATTATTGAATGGAGGCGAGGCTCATTTTTCTCTCACTCTATCTTGCGGTGCGTTTCTCTCTCTCGAACTAATGGAGTATTGAAACGCAAAGCTCTTGCAAGCACCTGACTTGATTATACATTTTATACAAACATTTTTCACCACAAATTTTCTTGATCTATTTCTTGTTTTTTATTAGGGCATCTTGCAATAATAAAATAATCATAAAGTTTTCGTTAATTCATTTTTTATTTGAAAAATAAATAAAATCACGAGAATGAGTCACTGATATTCTTTTTTTTTTGTCGTAGGGATGTAATTACATGTTTATGAAGTAATATTATTTAAATCGTATAAGACTCATCACACATCAATTGACAAATATAAGATTGTACTCCAGATGTTCTATAAAAATAATTAAATATGTTTATAATATTTACAAATTACATTAATTGAATTCTATCACAATATATGCAATATAAATACAATACGTATCAAACGTTTTCGATCAATTGCTGAAGATAAAATTACAATACACGCAGATATAAGTTATGCAAATACATAATACAATATTTTTGTAATAATCACAAATTACATAAATTGAATTCCACTTTTGGATAGAAATTATTCTTGGAATATATCGGTTTTTCCTGCGCACACAAATTATTTATGCTCATTGCAAATGGAGCTCTTTTGCATTTTAAACTTTTCAAATTGAAGGTTAAAATAGGTTAAAAATTTCTAAAACTCTTAATCAAACGGTTAATAATTCCACGTATGAAATAAAAGGTTTTAGGGCTTTTCAATAAAAAAATTTTTTTAATTAAATGCCGCTGAACCTGAAACAGATTGTAACATTTCCTTCTATCATTTTTTGGTATCATATTCGAAAAAATAATAGACGTTTTCTAAATAAAAAAAGGTTTATGAGATGAAGTGCTATATAGAAAATTCCTGTGAATTTTAAGGAAATTTGTTTATTCACTTGCAATCTTTCAAAATTATTTTAAAGCTTCTAAAGTTTTGGGTTGAAATCTTTAAAAAAATCGTAATTTTTTAAAATCTTTCAGTTTAAAATTGTTTCTCAATCTCTTCAAATCTTCTAAATATTTCTTAAATTTACCCGATTTTTTTTTTTTTAATTTTTCAATCTTATCAAATTGAAACATTAAGATTTAAAATCTTCTACTTTTTTCAAAATTTAAAGAAATCTTCTGAAATTTTCAAAAATGTTTTTCAATTTTCTCTCAAAGTTCATTTTTCAAAACAAAACATTATAAAGAATTTTCCCACAAATCTGAAGAAAATTCTTTTTTTAATCCTTTCGAAATTTTTAAACCTTCTAAGATTTTCAAATTGTTCAAATTTTTCGTCAATGTTTTTTTTTAATTCTGCAAAATTGAAAAAATTGTCTTGAAATCTTTCAGATTCTTTTTGACAATTTCAGAAATCCTTTGAAATGTTTTAAAATCTTTTCAAATATTGTATTAAAATTAATTTTTGAAAATAAAAAATCACTTCAATTTCTCCTAGAAAACCAAAGAATTTTTTTCAGTTTCTTGAAATCTTACGAAATTCCTACAATATCTTATAAGTTTTTATTATTTTTGAATTGTTTAAAAACTTTTAAGTATCTCTTAAACTCACTATAGTTTCTTCTAAAATGATGTATTATGGCAAAGTTTGGCTTTAAAATTTTGTACACTCGTTTTAAAAATCTTAAGAAATAATTTCAGGTGGTTTCAGCTTGACCGTTACAATCGAAGAAACCAATTCCTGGTCATTTCCCCTTTTTTCCCGGTTCGCAAACATTTTTCACGGTGAACAAAATGAAATAATTATAACTCGAAGGCTACGATTTTTCCATTTGAAGTAATAAAATCCTAACAGCAAATAAAAGCACTCCAAGTGCAACTCTTGAATTTTAAAATTTGATAGTTGAAGTTTAAAAGTTTTTTAATTCAAAAAGTTTGTATTCAAATGCTTACTAATTTACACGTGTAAAATGGAAGGTACTAACACTTTTCAATTAATAATTTTAAATGAAATGCAGTTAAAATGCATTTAGAATTCAAAGATTCAGATTCAGTTCCACAAATATAAACTCACGTTATCATTTGCAATGCTCTAAATTGAAGAATCAATCAATAAATTTAGAAATTTTCAAAATGATATAATGTTAACCAAGTTTACGGTAGAAACGTTAACAATTGAACGATTAATTTTTTTTAACTGAACACTTCTCACATTAGAAGTTGGATTATTTTGATTTTAAACAGTTTAAAAATCCTTACAAAGCTTCAAAATTTTGCGTAAAAATCTTGAAAAATGTACGTGTTCTTTTAAATTTTTCCAAATTTTACATTATTTGTGAAATGTTGTCAGAACTTCTAAATACCTTCCAGAATCTTTTTTGACAATTATGGAAATCTTTTTAAATATTCTCTTAAAATAATTTGTTTACATAAAAAATTTGCAAATTACGTAAAAATCTTCAAAAAATGTTTTTACTCGTTTAAAGCCTTTCACTATTCTTGAAAAACTTCTAAATTTTTTGTTCGAAATCTACCAAAATCTAAAAAAAAATTTTAATTATGTCGGGGCTTTTTGCATCGAAATTTCTGTAAGAATAGCCAGATTTGACCGGTACACAAACTTTGATTAAATTATTTGAAATCATTTCAATTTTTTAATTAATTTTAAATCTTTTTAAAACTACTAAATGTCTCTTCGAATCACTGAAAGTTTTTCTACAAATAATAACTCTTCAATTGTTATTTACAAAAATAAAGCAATTTCACTTACAACTTAAACAATTTTTAAAAAGAACAATTAAAATTTTAACGTTCAAAGTTTAAAAGCTCTTTGAAATTTTAACGATTCAAGGCTTTCCATTTCAAACAATTCAGTTTCAAATTCTTTAATTTTTAAATGTTTCAGTCTTCAAGACTGCATTTGAAAGTTCTTTAAATTAAAAATGTATGCTTAAAAATAAACATCTAAAATGGGAATTTGTTAAAACTTAGGATTTTTCTAAATACGCATTGTAAACTGCATGATATCACAATTGGAAGACAACACATCAACTAATTATTTAAAAATCTATTGACAATGTACGAGCAAAAAATAGATTAACTGTCATTTCCCGGTTTTTCCCGGCTCGAGAAATTCCTTGTTTCCCGCACTGAAAAAAATTTGGGCAAGCAGCTGTCTTCTTAGTGAGAACGCA
>CAKNYM010033182.1:0-16923 GCA_932195095.1 Andricus curvator
TTTTTTATCATAAGGCTTTTTTCTGTACATTTGGTGCGGGGTCCTTTATGGAAATATTTAAAAATGAATTTTGGGTAATCCATGGTAAGTTACCATATTTACCTGTGAAATTACCAGAAATAACGGAAATTTTTCATAAATTTCCGGAAATTTATGGAAATTTTTTCAAATGAACTTTGGGTAAGTTACCATATTTAACTATAAAATTACCATTTGCAAAAATTTTTCATAAACTTCCGGAAATTTATGGAAATTTTTAAAAATGAATTTTGGGTAAGTTACCATATTTACCTGTAAAATTACCATAAAGGACCTTAATTTTTCATAAATATCCTGAAATTTATGGAAATGTGAAAAAATGAATTTTTGGTAATCTATGGTAATTTACCATAATTCACAGAAAATTTTCATGAATTTCCGAAAATTCATGGAAAAAAAATGAATTTTGGGAAATCCATGGTAAGTTACCATATTTACTTGTAAAATTACCAGAAATAACCGAAAATTTTCAAAAATTTCCAGAAATTTATGGAAATTTTTTAAAATGAATTTTGGGTAAGTTACTATATTTACCTGTAAAATTACCATAAATGACCGTAATTTTTCATAAATTTCCGGAAATTTATGGAAATTAAAAAAATGAATTTTTGGTAATCTATGGTAATTTACCATAAATAACGGAAAATTTTCATCAATTGCCAGAAATTTATGGAAATTTTTAAAAATGAATTTTGGGTAATCCATGGTAAGTTACCATATTTGCCTGTGAAAATACCAAAAATAACCGAAATTTTGCATAAATTTCCGGAAATTTATGAAATTTGTTCATATGAATTTTGGATAAGTTACCATATTTACCTGTAAAGTTACCATGAATGACCGAAATTTTTCATAAATTTCCGGAAATTCATGGAAATTTTTGAAAATGAATTTTTGGTAAACTATGGTGAGTTACCATATTTACCTGTAAAATTACCATAATTTACGGAAAATTTTCATCAATTTCCGGAAATTTATGAAAATTTTTAAAGATGAATTTTGGGTAATCCATGGTAAGTTACCATATTCACGTGCATATCTTTCTTCAGTTTCGACCTTTGATTGATGTATAAAACAGTCTCCGGATGGAAAGGTCAGTAAAATCAAAACAAAAACTTTGTTTCTTTGAAAAATGGCAACGTTTCGGACTCAATGTGGTCCCTTTTCAAGCCTATTGAAGGCTGTTGACAAAATTATTTATTATAGTAAAATTTTACATATAATTATAAACAAAACAAAAAATAAATCTTCGCAGATGTGAGGGTTCTTTAATTCTTCTTCTAGAACCGGGGAAAGTAATTCCGCTTGAAATAAATTTCTCCGAAGGAAGAGCCACCAAGGGGGTATAATACGAGACCTGTGTATATGTTGCTGATCACGACGAGGTCGAAATCCTCGGATATCCTGAACCTGTAATTCTGAAACGAGTCTTGATTACCGCCTTTACCTTCTCCCTTATTTAATCCCATGAAAGGCTCATGCTTCACTTGACAGACTTCGTTTTTATTCAGGGAATATCTCGAGACTAGAGACTAGAGTCTGCACCTCCAACTTCTCATGTCTTCCCATTAGTATCGCACCCATACACCTATTACCTTTTACATTTTACAAGTCGCGTTTTCAAAGATAGCAACTTTCATTTCGCGGCGAGGTAGCTGTCTTTGAAAATGAAAGCGTCTTTGTGAAAGAGTCGGGACACAAGGTGGAAGGCCGACTTTTTAATAATAAACATGAAACGGTGTAAAAGGTTTCTTTTCAGACTCAGGACGCATTCGAGCACCCAGAAAAAGATTTGGTTAAATAAATACAATTTTGGTTGATTTAGCCTTAGAATATGATTATTATATGGACAATCAAATATTTCTTTTACCCAACAAAATTTGTTGGTTAGTAAAAGAATTGATATATGCAGAGCATCTCTTCTTGTTTGAAAGAAAACCGGCTTTGATTCATTGTTTTTTGACTCATCTTGAAAATAATTGGAAAGGAATCTACATTTCTCGAGTCCTCATTCGAATCTGTTTCCGGATCACTCATTTTGATAAGGATCATCAAGATACAAACGGATTACTTTCTAAAGTTTTTTCGCGACGTAACGAACACTCGCACATGGACTGTAATCTTGAATTTATTATTTTAGCATGACGTCATGGTAATGAACTCAGGGTAGGTGGAAATGTCAGGAAGGTTAGCATAGTTGGTACATGTTTAAATGTGTAATCAATTTGATCAGAATTGATTAAAACTGAATCAATATGGACACTCTAACCTCAAATATTGGACATTCTATTTATGGAAACAGAAAGGTTTTCAATCGCCAAAAAAAAAAAATTAGAAATAATTGCCCAAATGCATTCTATACTTTTGAGAAATATGATTATTCCTAAATTTATTACTTACTTTTACGTTTAAAATATTCTTTACAATAAGTCGTACGCATTCACATGTACCAATGACGCTAACCGTCCTGACAATCCCACCTTACCTACCATGTTCATGATGTCACGCTAAAATTCTCGAAAGACCTTTTCATCTTGAATGGGGGACTCTACCACTCACCAGAGTGCGCGATCTTTTCGGATCCGAGTTCTGCAAAAATTTAATATGAGAAATAGCTTTTTTTAATAAAATTTATTGATAGAGCCAAAGTGTCAGTTATTCGCTTTGTAAACAAAATTTAATATTTTGGGTACGGCCAGTTTTTCTTGCATAGTTCTGAATTTCACAAACATAACTTTGTTATTTACTGAAAGAACGTTTCAAAGTACATGTTTAAATTTTTTTTTTATAGTGAAAACTTAAATTACCCATATTTTCCAATTAAAAAGCCAACTGTTTTGGAGAAGAATCTTTTTTATTTAAAAAATTACATGATTTGTTGAAAAGTCGTCCCTTTTGGTTGAATTCAAGGGCTTTTAATTTAAAATATTTTTTGGTTGAAATATCAACTATTACATTTTACGTTGTTCGTTGAAGATTCATCTCTTTGGATTAACATAAACTATTTTGATGAAAATCAGTTTTTTTCATTGAAAATTTAACTATCTTATTGAAAATTCATCTGTTTTGGTCAAAAAATCATTTTTTGGTTGAAAAATTAACTGATTTTTATAAAATTCGTTTTTCTTTTCTTGAAAATTGATCTTTTTAGTTGAAAATTCAACTGTGTGTTTGAAAATTGACTTTTTTTCAAAAATTATTCTTCTTGTTTGCAAATTCATTTATTTTGGTTGAAAAATGATTTCTTTGTTTAAAAAGTTAACTACATTGTTAAAAATATTTTTTTTTGTAAAAATTAATTTTTTAGTTGAAAACTCGACTTTTTGGTATAAAATTAATCTTATTGTTTGAAAATTCATCTTTTTGGTTGGAAATTCATTATTTTTGGTTGAAAATTTAAGTATCCCGTCCAAACCTCCTGTTTCTTGGGTCAAAATTATTTTTTAAACTGAAAAGTGCACTATTTCATTTTTGGCTATAAATTTTTTTGTAGTTGGAAATTCATTTCTTTCGATTAAAATTCGACTATTTTATTGAAAATTTTTTTTTTCGTAGTTGAAAATTAATTTTTAAACTTAAAAATTAAGTATTTCATTTAAAATTCGTCTTTTTTGTTTAAATTCAACTATTTTTTATTCAATATTAAATTATTTTTGGTTGGATTATCAACTATTCAATTTTTCGTTGAAAATTCATCTTTTTTGGTTCAAAGTTATACTACTTCGTCAAAAAGTAATTTTTTTCGATGAACATTCATTACTTTAGTTGATAATTCATCTCTATGGCTGAAAATTCAACTATTCTATCAAAAAATTCGCTTTTTTTATTTGAAAATTAATTTTTAACAGAAAATTCAACTATTCCATTTTCGGTTGAAAATGTTTCCTTTTTCATTTGAAAATTCACTTCTTTTATTGCAAATTGTATATATGGCTGGAAATTTAATTTTTTTGTCTGAAAATTTCACTATTCTATTTTTGGTTGAAAATTTATTATTTTAGTTGAAAATTGAACAATTTTGTTGAAAATTCGTTTTCTTTTAGTAGAAAATTTACCTTTTTCAGTTCGAACTTTAAATATTTAGTTGGAAATTTATCTATTTTTTTTTAATTTGTCTTTCTAGTAGAAACTTAATCTTCTTATTTAAAAACTCATCATTTTGAAATATTGAAGTATTTCATTTTTGGTTGAAAATTGATCTATTTAATTTTTGGTTCAAAATTTATCTTTATTAGTTCAAAATCCTACTATTCGCTAAAAAAATAGAGAATGGTATCAAAACACGTACTTCGATTTTTTTCAGTAGACAATAATGTTATGTTTGTAAAATTCAGAACTACGCAAGAAAAAGTGACCAGTAATTAAAATATTAAATTTTTTCTCTTCAAACTGAATGGCTTACTCTTTTACTTTATTTTACAAATAAACTATAAACTTTTATTAATAACTTGTATAAAAAAAGCTATTTTTCATATAATAAATTTAAATTTTCGCAGAACTAGGACCCGAACTCTCCCATATAGAACAGCTTCACGCATGGGAAATTTGACATACAAATAGCCTACTATTCTAGTAAGTTTAACATACAAATGCACGACAATTCTAGGGTCCCTGAGGTGCAAATTATTCAAGATGAAAAGGTCTATTGAAGTACGCGTTCGTACCAAGTGCGCAGGTGTGTGACGCTTTCAAAATGCTTTCAACAAAATATTTTTGTTACATCAACCAAATATTTTTCTTGATTCTAATAAAATGGTCTCTCAACATATTTAATAAATTCAACAACAAAATTTTGTTCAATCAACAAAATATTTTCTAAAATCAACAAAACGATTCAACCAAAAAGTTTTATTGATTGAAGCAAACGAATTTCCCTGGCGAAAGTATCGGATAGGAATTCCTTCCGAACCAATCCGAAATCATCTGAATCATTCCGGAATCTGTATCCGAACCAATCCGAAAAAATTTCTACATTTCGTTCGATCCAAATCGGTAAAAAATTAATCCGACTCAATCCGGTTCAATCCGAATTGACCTAAAACGATTTTCAGTCCGAATGAATCCAATTCAATCCGAACTCGGATTCATTCGGATTGAAAATTCAGTATATATCAATCCGAGTTCAGATTCATTCGGATTCATTTGGATTGAAACTTTGGTTCAGATTGATTCGGGCTGGTTCGTTTTGGAGTTCGGATTGAACCGGATAAATTTTTAAACGAATTAATTAACTTCAAAAGATAATTTTTAATTAATACTATATTTATAATACATTTCGTTTATGTGCTGAACTTATAAATCTTATTTTAATAAAGAATACAAACTTTATTTTGTTTCTAAAGGCGAAAATTAGTATTTTAAATGAGATGGTGTAAGAATGAAATTGTCGACACATTCTTCTTCTGCCATGCTTATGTCAAACTGATTTTTCGAAAAACATATCTTAAAAGTATTCTAAAATGATGAGTTTGACTATCTTCATCAAAAAGCACTATTATTCACTTGCATCTTTATTTTGCATTCGCGTGATTGACGCGGTTACTGCATTACGCGTCCTCCAAAAGAACGAAAGAAACACGAACGACTGAGGGCGCTGGCATCGTTCCAAGCCACGTTCTGATTGGTCAACATGAGACCATGAAAAAGCGCGGTTAATATCAAAATGTATAAAAACCTAAGCAGAGAAAATAGATACAATACACTGAGAAAAATGTTTTATTCGTACAAAAAAATAATTTCATTGGTATTAGTGCAATACATTTTTTCTCTTGGTTTCACCCAATTTTGGTTTTCATAGCAAAACGTTTTTTCGAACCAACTTAATATTTTGTTGAACCAATGCAATTTTTTGTGCAGTCAGCCAAAGTTTTGTTAAACCAGAATATTTTTTTTTTTTTGCATTCGAAACTTAGAAATTTTAATTTTTGCAAAGTTTATACTTGAACAGAAAAATTCATCAACTTTTTTCAAAAATCAGCTTTTACAGATCTCTTAAGAATTTATTTAGCTTCCGTTTAAAAAAACTTTGAAATCGGTTGAAAATATAAGCCGGAATATTATTTTGAACATTTTTTCATCCATTTTTCACACTGTGCAGCGCCAACCCTGGCTAAACAGGAACATCTATTGATTTCACATTAAAAGTATTCGAAAATATTTTGCAATGATGGTAAACTGAAATATGTAAAAAAAACAGTCCTAAATAGTCGAAAATCAATATTTCAAGCAATTTTTTCAATTTAATTACCAATTACGGTGCATAAGAGCTTTTTATTAGTACATTAGCTTTCGGAAGATATTTATAGATGGAACTTCTCTTTATTCTAGAATCCTTTCCAATAATAAAAAATATCATTACCAATAAGAAAAATACCATTCAATCAAGTAAAAGCATGATTTTTCAACTTTAATGGAAATTTACGATGTATAGGGATTTTCTCATTCCTGCATAGTGCTCAGAGGATAATCCTAGTTATAAATATTAATTTTAGAACCATTTTCACCTGTTAACAAATTAATTTCTTACATGAGATATATTTCTTTTTATCTGCAACTTTTTGTAGGAAATCCGGGTACCAAACTACATCTTTTGCTCACCCTTCGAATTGGAAAAAATGTCGCTCTTCCTTAATTTTCCTGCTTTTGACAGAATTTACAAAAATGTATTTTTTCTCCATGTTATTGTTATGGGAAACTTCAGAGGGTGGGCAGGCTCTCTCAATATTAAAAAAAAATAGTCAAATTAGGCGCCGCGCAGCTACAAAAAAAGGGTTTAATAGTCTATAAAGAACTGATTAAGTCTTTCAAAACTCGCACTCTCATACTTCCCCTCCCCTAGTTTCCATAGTTCCTTTTCCTTTGCCAAGTCCTTCCTCCTCAACTTTTCCCTCTACTCGCTTCCTCAGATAACACTCCCTTTCCCTACGTCCCTTCCCAATACCACAATTATCCTCCCATACTCACCCGCACCAGCCAGTCCTCCCCTCAATTCTCCTCATTACCTTCGATCACTTTCATTAATTCCTCCTACGCTTCCTCAGTTCCACTACATTTCCCTGCTTCTCCTCTCCAATTTCCCCTCACTTCTCCATCCCTCATTTCTTATAATTTCCCCTCACTTCCCTTGCCCTCATTTCTCCTCATTCCGGTACCCCTTTAATCCTACCTAATTTCCCCTTACTTCCCTCACCTACATTCCTCTGAATTCTCGTCACTACCCTCCCTCGCTTCCAATCATTTTTCCTACTCCCGCTCACTTCCACTATCAAATTTCCTCTTACTTTTCTAATTCCCTGCCCTTATTTTCCAACTGTTATCCTCTTTTTCCCTACTCCCTCACCCCTTATTTCCCCTCACTTCCCTACCCATCAATCCTCATTTTTACTACTGCCTCTTCATTTCTCCCTCACTTCGAAATATTTTTTGTACTTTCCCTCACTTTCACTCACTTTCTCAACTTCCAGTCTCTCATTTATCCTTAGTTTGCCTACTTCACCTCCCCTTATTTCCCAACTTTTCTCGTCATTCCCCTCCACTGCCACTACTTCCCCTTCCCTTATTTCCCCTCACTTCCGCTACTTCCTATCCATTTATTTTTCCTCAAGTCCTTTACTTCCCCTTACCCTCATTCTCCCTCACTTCTTACTCATTTCTATTTTCTTCAATTCTCCTCGCTAACCGCCCAGGTGAAAAAGTTATACATAGTTTATATATAGTGGACAAGACAATTATATTTTTCATTTGTTTTATAAATTTTTCTGTACAAAACTAATGAAAAATATTAGTGTTTTGTCCACTATTTATAAACTAGATCTACCTTCTCACCTGTCCCGTTATTTCCTATAATTTCCCCTACCTCCCAACCCCTTATTTCCCGACATTTTCCCTACATTTCAACCCCTTATTTCCCCTTACTTCCCCTACTTCTCCTTCCTTCATTTCCCTTCACTTCAACTGCTCCACTTTCCCACATTTCCCCTACCATACCCTTTCGTACTTACCCATTCCTCTTTTCCCCTCACGTTCTATACTTCCTCTTTGCTTGTTTCGCCTCACTTCTCATTGGTCTCCTTCCAATCAGTACCCACCCTCACTTCCATTAATTTCTCCTACTTTCACTCTCTAATTTTCCCTCAGTTCCCCTACTTCAACACCCTGTCATTTCACATCATTTCCTCGCATTTCCCCTACCTCCCCTCCCATTATTTTCCTTCATTTCCTCTAAGTTCCCACCCCTAATTTCTTATTACTTTCCCTCTCCTTATTTTCCTCTACTTCCACTACTCCTTCTTCTCACATTTCCCCTCCACTCATTTCCCCTTATGTCTGCTACTTCCCATTCCCTCATTTCTCATACTTCCCCATCCTTATTTCCTTTCAATTCTCCCTCTTTCCCTACAATTTTTCTCATTCCCCTTATTTTCCTTTATTTCCGATCGATACTCGACCGACACTATAAGGGTTTCTTCCGGGGGCTACGAAATCTTAAAAACGCGTACTCACTTTTTTTGGGAACCTAACAAAATGAAGGGATGCCGCAAAAAATTCGAAACTTCTGTTTTTGTGGACCACCCTACTACACATTCCGAAAAAGAGCTGTAACGTAGGGTGATGGAAAAGCAAGTGAAAAAAATGATAGATAAAAAGAAAAGAAAAGAGGATGACGAAGTACGATACTTGGCTACAGTTACTCAAAGCGCGTAATTCCCTGGCGTCGAACAACCTCGACGCTTCGGTTGTACGACGCTCTTGCTCGTTCCCTTGTAATTAATTGAATTAAATTAAACGAGCTTGGCATGCAGATACCGTCGGTTAATGCGTCGCCCGAGATCCTCCGATTTGTTTAACGAAGGGACGCAAGGGAGCGAAGAATAAAGAAGTTCCTAAGCAACCAGAGAGGAAAAATCCTTCCCTTGTTGTTTTACTTCTACGATGCACAGATTTTTTCCGTCTTAGGTTTTTGAAAAATACATTTTTTTAAATATTGTTAGGCTGATAAAAAAAAGTCTCAGGTTTATCTGCCCCGGTTTAAATCCATTACATTATTATGATTTCAAGTTAAATTTAGAAATTGAAGTATTTTACACCTGAATTTTATTCTTTCCAAATATTTGTATTTACTATCAAAACATTGTTGAATGGTTTTGTCTATAAAGACTTATAATAATTTGATGACATAAGTTAAGTAAGTCGGCGTGAAAATAGTGAAATTATTCGAATCATTTGCGCCGAAAGAAAAAAAGTTTTGATTTGACCTCTAAAAGAAGAGCCCAAAAAATTTCAAATCGTTTAGTGACTTCTCTTTGATTTTTGAATTTGAAAATTTAAAATTACTCCCTACTATTACTAGGGTGAACCACATTTAAACCTGATCCAATTTTTATTTTAGTAGAGGGCGTTTTTAGAGGAGTCTTCCAAGAATAATTTCTGTTAAATGAATTTGAATTTTGACACACCTAACTTTGCGAAACATTATCATTTTTGGTTTTTGGGGCACTTTGGGGAACTTTGGAGCACTTTGGGGCACTGTAACAGGGGTTTGGGGGAGGTCGAAATTAAAATTCATTTAGCAAAGAATAAAGAAAAATGTTCTGGAATGGTCTTCTAAAAATACTGATAAAGATCGGCATGTTTTTATATAAACTCTGATACAGTAAATCTTATTCTTCCGAAACCAACAATTTTCCCATGTTTATCTTATGAGAATTTATTTTTCTTCAAAGAAAAAAATATTAACGGGGGAGGAACAACGTTGCCCTCTAGCCTAGAGTTAATTTTTAACCCACCCTAATGGTTATATATAGTTACTAAGCGAGATGGAGGAGGGGTTATGGGGTACCAGAATCATCAGGAGGGGATAAAACTCTGGGACTAGGTGATTAGAGAAGAAGAATGGTGTGGGACATAGAAAGAGAGAGGGGCGGAAAGCAAGGTCGACTAAGGATAAGACGGAAGTGTTGCGAGGGATGGGAGAGGAGCAGTGGAGGAGTAGAGAGAACTGGTAAGGGAAACTGAGAAGAAAGGTTTAGGGGTGAGGGAAGGGATAAGGGGCGAGGAGGAAGAAGAAGAAGAAAGAGGAGAAGAAAGAGGAGAAAGCTAAGGACAGAATAAGGAGAGAAGAGAGTATTGGTAAGATGGAATTAAAAATAAAGGGGAAGGAGGAAATGCAAGGGCGTAATAAGGAGTCAGGAGTGAGGGAAGGAGATGGTACTATGGGAATATGTGATTTCAGAAGAGAAACGGGTGAGGAGAGGAGACAATTTTGTTTAGGGTGTCGAAAGAGGGCAGATGTAACTGATAAGGGGAATTGGGAAGGAATGTGAAGGGCAAGGGGAGATATGATGAACATGATGAGGGATGGGGAATAATAAGGAGAAAAAGAAGTGGAAGAGAAGGCTCGTTACATTGAAAAATGGGAAATTGCAGGCTATGATGATAAACTATCTTCAAACAAAATGTTTCATATGAGTGAAACAGTACACAGTACTTTAATTTTCATGTCACCTCTCTCTTTAAATTCTCAAATTTATAGTGCAATCATAAATTCTAGTCCGGTTTCAGGAAAAAAATCTAATTTGCTTCCAACTAACTTTATATACATACGAATTATCCAAGTTCAGTTGATTCCACAGAGACTTCCGACTAATTTATAGCCATTCTAGATGGTAGATTGAACCGCATTTAGCTCATGGCGCTTCCTGAAATGAGCTTTAAACAAAGGATCCTCTAAAGCGCATTAGAATTGCAAATAGAGATTTTTAATTTCTTCAAACAGAAATCATTTTAATTCTTGAATTGCTTTCTCTTTTATAAATTTATTTTTAGTGTTTCGTAGCGCCTGGCAGAAAACCTTGTGAATCTGCAAGGGTTTCTGCCAGGGTCTGCGAAACCCTGAAAATTAATTTATAAAAGTGAAGTGAAGTAGGGATAGGAAGGGGAAGTGATAAGAGGTGAATTAAGACAGGAGACGAATAGGGGAAGTTGGGGATGGATAGGGAATGTTATGGATGAGTGGGGGAAGTTGGGAATAGGAAGGAGGATAAGGATAGAAGGGAAGTTGGAGTTGGTGATTGGAGGGAATATAATGGAATTGGGACAGGTGAAGGTGAAGTAGGTGATTGGAGGGAATATAATGGGAGTGGGGCTGCAGGAGGTGGAGGTGGAGGTGGAGGTGGAGGTGGAGGTGGAGGTGGAGGAAATAGGGGATGAAAAGCAAGCGAGAAGACAAGAGATAGGGAAAGGATGTATCGAAAGGGTGCGGGGGAGACATGTTAAGGAGAATAGAGGGTAGTAAAAAATGATAGGTTAGGGGAGGCGAGGTGTGATATGGACAGGGGGTCCCTACTTTGATTTCTTTTAATATTGTAACATTTTTCTCTTCCTAAATAAGCCTCTTAATTTCAGACACGAGAGACTATCAGAGGCCGTCAGTGGTCAGAAGGTACCAGAGAGTTCGGTGCGACATAAAATCGTAGTAATGGGAGCACCGAAGGTGGGAAAATCGGCGATAATAACTCAATTCCTTTACAACACATTCACGCCCAAATATAAACGAACAGTGGAAGATATGCATCGTGCTGATTTCGATGTTTCTGGAATTCAATTAACTCTCGACATTCTGGATACCTCGGGCTCTCATGAGTTTCCTGCTATGCGAGATCTGCACATACAATCTGCTGACGCTTTCGTTCTCGTTTACGACGTCAATGATGAAAGCACATTTACGGAATTAGAGGCCCTTCGCCAGCAGATCATCGACAAGAAGGGAGAAAACGTACCTATCGTCGTCGTCGGAAATAAAACTGACTTGGTCGATGGAAATAAGCAGGTAAATTTTTCATTGTTGTTAGGGGTCGCCCATTAACTACGTTTTCAATTTAATTGTGGAAAGGGTCGGGTCCAAAGTTACAGCTGGTAAAAGGGTAGGAGGGGTGATCAGTGGAAGAAACTTTACGAACTTAGACAACGTTTAGTACGTCTCCTGCTGATAATTTTGAATACATTTTTCAAATTCGATAATAACTTAATAAGTTTGAAAATCACTTCCATATTTCAAACTTTACAATAGTTAGTGAACTCTTGCCTATTTCAAGACGCGCCTATTTCAAGTCCCCCATGATGGGCTATTTCAAATTGTGCAGTTCCGTCACCTCCCACCACAGTCCCTGTACGGTCTCGCCCGCATCAGTGGCTGACCAATTAAAAAGAGACCGGAAAAGTGGGTAGCCCTCGCTGGTTTAAATTTAGCATTTTAGCATGACGTCATGGAAGCATACGAGTTTTTGGTGAGAATATTCTAAACGTAAAAGTAAGTCACAAATGTACGAGTAGTGATATTTGTCAAGTGCAGAATGTATTTTTTCAGTCATGTTCCATTCTTTTGTCGATTGACGACCTTTCAGTGTTACGAAATAAAATAAAATATCCAATAACTTACTTTTACGTTTAAAATAATTTCTCAAAAAAGGCGTATATTAATTTTTAGTTGGCAAATTGTACTATTTTAAGGAAATGTTATATTTGTCATGTCGTGCGTCAACAAAAACACTTGAAAGACACTGACATGCATGATGCGCCAATGCGTACACATACTTATAGCGTGTGCATCGGTACAAGGCCGGGGCAGCCAATGAACGTCGCTTGACAAAAATCATCCGACGACTCGCGGTAGAGATGGGGGACCGTTCAGTCTTGAAATCCGCAAATGTTTACGTTTCGCGGCCCTTCAAATAGGCAAGAGTTCACTGTATTTCCATTTTTTTTAAGAATTCCTCTTTTTCCTCTGTTTTCAAGACACTTCCCCTTTTACCTCTTTTTCTCTTTTTTTCGCCTAAATGCGAACTGAATTTACAAAATACAATAAGAAAATTCATCTATGTTTGGTTGTAACTTAATTATTTTAGGTTGAAAAATCTACTATTATACTTTTAATTTGTACATCATCTCGTTTGGTTCAAAATTCTACTATTTAGATGAAAATCTCATTAATCTTCTTTACTAAAAAAATCATTTTCTTAGTTGAACATTTATCATTTCAGTTAAAAATTCATTTCTTTGATTAAAAAATTAACGATTTTGTTTAAAAAATCATTTTTTTTAGAATCCATTTTTTCACTGAAAACTGAACTGTTCCATTTGTTGTTAAAAATTAAACTATTTGGTTGAAAATTCGTCTTTTGTCGTAAAAAATTAATCTTCGGAGTTGAAGATTCATTATCGTAGCTGAAAATTTGGCCTTTTTGATTAAAAATTGATCTTTTTTGTTGAAAATCCAACTATTCGGTTAGAAATTCGTTTTGTCGGTTGATGATTCATCATTTTTGTTAAAAATTTATTTCTGTGGCTGAAAATTTAACTATTTTGGTTGGAAATTCGTTTCTTTTTGTGTTGAAAATTCAACTATTTGGTTGAAAATTCATGTATTTTGTTAAAAAAATTTATTTTCTGTGGAAAATTCATCTTTTTAGTTGAAAATTCTTTTTTTTAGTTAGAAATTCATAATTTTAGTTTGAAATTCAACTATTGAATTCAAAATTCAGGTACTTTGCTGAATTTTTATCTTCGTAGAAAATTATTCTTCGTAGTTGAAGATTCATTATTGCAGTTAAAAATTTATGTTTCTTGTTAAAAATTAACCGTTTTGTTGAAAATTCAACTGTTTAATTGAAAATTCATTTTTTTTTCGCTAATAATCACTTCTTTTGGTTGATGATTCATCATTTTTGTTAAAAATTTATTTCTGTAGCTGACAGTTTTAACTATTTTCTTGAAAATTCGTTTCTTTTTTTTTTATTGAAAATTCATTTGTTTTGGTTGAAAATTTGTGTTTTTCGTAGCAAAGGGCATAGCAGGATAAGCATGTATGTGCTGCCCCCGCTCGGATCTGGTTGAGATTTTCACAGTAAGTTGGCACCAGGGGGGTGACTCGCCATACAAATGCGCTGTGTCAGTTTTGTGAAGGACGGCAGAAAATGAAACACTGGCGCCACTAGCGCCACGCCCTATATTTGAACGAAAGCTGATTAGAATCATGGGAGATTTAGTATTTTTCGCAGTTTTTATAATATTTTGGATGTTTGTGGATAATTTAAATACTTTTAGCTTGAATTAGGCAAGGATTAACTGTTTCTAGAATTTCCAAAATACCTAGGATTAAAAAATAGACCTTACATACACTGGAAATGTCGGTTTTTAATTTTCAAGTAGAGTGGAATGGTAAAATATAAATATTACGTATTTACCGTTTAAAACAAATAAACTAAATGTTCTGAAATGATAATATATAAAATTTTTTGTCTATTTTTTAATTACTCGAATGATCCTAATCTATTATTACATTATAATAAAAATATACAAGCAAATTTAAAAATCATAATTTTCAATATTCAGTATATTGTATTGATCGTGAAATGGCTAAAAGATTATCAGTAATAAAGTTATTAACTTTAACGTACATTTAGTCATTTATTTATTTAAAAATTGAATGAAAAGATGGAGATATAAATTAAATATGGGGTAAAGACAGTAGGATGGTATATAGGAGTAATAAATGCCAGGTTAATTTATTAAAATAAATATAATTATTTAAATTATTTACGAATATACTGCGATTAAAGTATAGCAATTATTATGCAGACAGAACATAATAATTTATTATATACAATTGAACAAAGCTAGTTTTACAAAATGACGCGACTTTCTTTTTCATAAAATTATCGTTTTTTTAAAGTTAGGTTTCTTGTACTATTCTGACTGCAAGAAAATCATTATTTTACAATTGTAATTTACTTTAGTACTTGAATTTATTAATAAATTAATGTAATTGTACATAAATTTCGAAATGATAAAAATAAACAACTTCTTAAAACAATTGTTAAGAAGTGAAATCTTCCTTTGATCGATTCAATTGTTACCTTAATAGGAACGTAAGTTCTATTATTTCGGTCTTACGATCAATTTGAATAAAAAAGACTAGGAGTATTCCGAGTCAATACTTTAATTATAAAGTTTCATTCTCGCAACGTTTCGACCTCAATCTGTTGGTCATCCTCAGGCAAATTATACCCGATAAAGGCTTATATTATACCTAATAAAGTCTTTTTTATTCAAATTGATCGCAAGACCGAAATAATAGAACTTACGTTCCTATTAAAGTAATAAATGTCGAAACTCGGCGATAATTCAAAACTGTCATTAATGTTACTTTTACAATTTTCTTAAAGATAGTAAGGGTTTTAAAATATTTTTAAAATTTCAAAAACTAATAAAAATATAATGTTACACACTATTACAATAATCTACAAGTTTTACAAGAAGAAAAATATATCAAAATTTAAAAATCAATGTAGTCATGAAACCGTCAGAGCCATTCAATTATTTTAGGTTAAAGAACATCGGTGTAAACAAATCCTCATACCTATCGCCATAACCGTTCCATCCGGAGCTAAAACTTTCTTTTTCCAAATTATTTGATCCTTTAAAAAGTGATCTGCACAAACTACATTTCCAGGTTTAACAATAAAATCCTTTTTGTCATGCTTAATTGCTTGGTGCCAACGGTCAACCTCATTTTTTAGAACGGAAAAATGCACTGTTTTACTCCGTTTGAGCGGGTTGAGTCGTACCCTGATAGACAGTTCGGTGCTATACGTCGATGCCCCCCCCCCATTGTTATAACACATGTATCCGTAAATAAATAAAATATGGCAAATAGACGATAAAGTTATGACATTTCACGAGTTTGTGTATGCAAAATCATAACAGACAACGGGCAGACCGGGCGTCGTGGAGGTGGCGCCAATGCTTCACGACTCGCCGCTCTTCACAAAACTGACACGCGCCTCTAATGCAAAAGCGAAAATCGTGTCACCCCCCTGGTTGGCACTGATGTAAGACTAAATTTCTCAAAAGATTATATTTGAGAAATCATTTTTATGGGAGTTATGGGGGTTAGAAGCAAAATAAAAAAATTAGTTTTTCTCAGGAACGGCTGGACCGATTTTGATGGGCAAAAAATATGTTATGGGACTCAATGAGATAATGTTGTAAAAAAATTTCGAAATTTTTTTTTTCAAAAAATACGGGTCAAAAAAAATTTTCAAAATTTTTTGAATTTTTTTTTATGGGATGTATTTGAGGCACACCCACCACTTTCTCTATAAATAATGTTTGAATCCTCTTTCAAAACATCTTCAAGTTTCATAACAATCGGATGGGTAGAACATACTTTAAAAAATTAAAAATCTCAAGCGTATAGGTTGCAGTATCCCGGGCGTAACATAGGGTACTCGTAGGGGAAAGCGGGGCACTGACGTCAGGGCGGATAAGCTGGGCACCCCTCTTAAAACTTGTAAAATGAGTAAAAAAAAATCAATTTCTTTTTTATTGGCATCTACTAAATGCATAGTTGTATTTAAAACCAATTAATTTGTTATTTTGTAAAAAATGAAATAAAATTCTAGTGATTGAAATTTGGAGCATAAAAATCGGATGCGCCATCGAATTTCGAACGTTCGTGAAAAGGAAAAATAAGTATCAATAATCCTTAAAACTGGGTCTATTCTAAAGTTTGAAACTCGAACTTTAATTTATTTTTTTAACCACTTCTCTCAAACATGTAGTTAAATAGTTATTTAAAAAATAAATAAAGTATCGAGGTGGGGCAGAGATCGGCACCCTAAGGTGGGGCACGACATGTCACACTCGCGCCGTTCTAAGCTGTGTTCAGAGAGAACAGCTGATTTTTAACCTCATCTTTAAAACAACTTCGTTAATATATGACAAGAATTTTCGTGATGTAAATATTCTTGATTTAACGTCTGGGAATAACAATTTAGAATTTTTAAGGAAAACCCTTATTTAATCGACTTCTTCCAGACCATTTAT